>WJFB01002303.1:0-20406 GCA_009870185.1 Pygmarrhopalites habei
GCTTAGTAGAGGGAGGACTACTAACAGGACAAAATAAAAAGAAGAAAAAGTTGAAAAGGACTATCCTTTGGGAATTTGGTGGCTATGGGTCAGAGTCTGCAATTTTATTCGGGTCCAAACTCTCTCGAGCAACAATTGTCAATGGCCAGGGTCAAGTCATAGATAGGAAATCTAGTCCCAACTACAAGTTTATGTGACATAGACTTGTGGGGTCTGGATATCCCGTAAGCGTGTAAAATTATTAGTAATAATTTATTATTCACAAAATACTGATTCGTATTATAATAATATGTTTACAGACTAGTTGCCAAGCTTGGACCCATCTCTGATGAGGCTGTTCAGAATGTAAATGAACACACAATTGACAACCTCATTCCCCTCCTCCTTCCAAACATTGACCTTGACCCCAGAGCACTGCCAATGACCAAAGACTCTGACCTCTGGCCACTCAAGTGGATATGGAAACGACTCGCGTTAATCGCATTGACAGGGGTACGTAGTATACTGTACTATAAAGGTTAATTTCAGTCATTTTTTAAAACACATTTTGTCTAAAAATATAATTATCATTATAGGATCCGAACAACGAGTTAGGGCGGTGGGAGAATGCTGTGGATGAGATTGACAGAGGTCAGTGCACCATTCCACATGCAGCCATTCCGGACTTGGTCACATTTGTCCTCTCTCATCCCGATATGCAAGCATTTATATAAGTATTATTGACATAAATCATGCTACTAACATAGACTGAATATGATATTCTGATACAACATATTACTTTATCAGATATGTACACAATTGCTTTATAATCAAATGATTACAAAACAATTCAATTGCATTCATCAATTTTGATAAATTAGTAAATAATTATGAACCGTTGACATACCCAGTTCCAAATTATTTAACATTTCCTTGAGTGAACTTGTTTTGTGTTCTAATTGATTTAACTTTTGAAAGTTGCTTGAAAAGTGTTTTGAAAATTTGGGAGCAAAATTAAATTGAATAAATGTTGTCTCTTGTACAGTAAGGTCATCTTATCGGTTGTATGAAAGTTTCCCAATGTTTCCGGAAAGGTTCCATTCCACGCTGTTGTTTCATTTCAAACATTTCCCGCAAATTCCTCCCCGGAAACTTTCATACAACCGATAAGATGACCGTACTGTATAATTCAAGATCTTTACCCATGGTAGTTTTGCATTAATGTATTCTACTGAAGACTTTGCAGCTGATATTAGCTCAAAACTGTCCAAACTAATTTTCCTTGGTATCCCTTTAAAAAATAGTAAAAAAAATATTTCAACGTATTTTTCAAAAAATAAGGAAAGCATGACTAGGATCTCTTTTTTTCAGTGACTTACCACAAGCACAAAAGTCACCACTGACCCCAACACTCAGACAAGTCCTTGTGGGTGACACCTCTTTAAAAATTGACTGTCCAAATTTCCTGTAAACTTTATTCTTGTGTCTGTCTACCGAGTCTGGGAGTGGGGACAGCGGTGGACTAGCGAATTCCATAAGTATTCCCTCCAATGTATGGTACAAATCAAAGGGGGACAACAATCTCCTGTTGACATAAGTTTATCAATCGTTAATTTTTTGAAAATATTCTATATTGTACCTCGAATTAAAAAGAAGCTAACGAATGCTAACCTTGAATTAATTTGCAGAGCGTTAAGCATCTCTGGTCTCCTCTTCCTAATCTCAGGTGGTAGGTACACATACATTGTGGGGAGTTTATCCTCAAACCATCCCATAAATGTTTCACTGTAACGTTAATGGGGGAAAATAACTTATACATCTTGTATATAAGCAAAAATAATGTTATACATAATTAAGTAAGAGGTTCATACCGAAATGCCCCGTATCTGAACCTTGAGTTAATATAAGACATTTCATCACAATTAATTTTTCAAAAAGTAAGGAATAAATGTTGTCTCTTGTATAATTGAAGATCTTTACCCATGGTCACTGATGAAGAACAGGATTGTGTTGTCCAGGTTCATTTTGGCTAGGAAATCATGATAGAATCTATCCCCACTCTCAGCCGCATTCAAGTCACTGTGTGCCAAATTGGTTAACCAGGTGAAGATGAATAGGGGGACGTGATTGTGATCCCTGGACATGTTGTACAGATTTTCTATATAATTGAACACTTTTTGATCCTGTTCAATTCAGGGAAACAATAAGAGAAATGGATTATTTTACCCATACGGTACAGTTATCAGGTCAATTTCTTATAATAAATTGTCTATGTGCCAACTTGAGTATCTGGGCCAATGCAGTCCTTTGCGAAGATGGGTCCAAATATATCCAACATGAAAGGTCGTAAATAGTAGTCAACTTTTTATTAGGGATAACAAACATGTGTTCATTAGTTTTGATGAGAATTATTACAACAACAAATTCTGTATTGTTTTGTAACCTTCGGATAACAAATGATTCTTACCTTGAACGTTCACAAAGCCAGTCTTGAGTCGGTTGAAGGCATTCAGACCTGGAGCATCTGAATCGGAAACGGAATTTGATAAATGTTTTCAAAAGAAAGATTCATTTTATTTCGAGCAAGTACCTTCTAGATGAGCTGTTAAGTAATTGGCCTCATTAAAGCGCTTCCATATATAGGGGCAGTCGTCCTGTGGCGTTTCTGTAAACATACCCCAAAGAAGTCTCTAATTAATTACTTTTTTATGTGGTATTTATCAAAAATGTGCAAATTGACGCACCTGGTGAAAAATAACATATTTTAGTGAGGTCTTGCTCACTGTAACCACTGAGGATACCTAAATACACCACCAAATTAAGTTATAAGTATACTTTCGTACGTCATTTATAAAATTATAGCAAGATTCACTTACTTTGAACATTCGGCAGTGTATTTTCACCCACTAGTAGTTGTCATTTTTAAAGGAAATACACAAAGGTAAACACTATTTTTACAATAAATAAAGTGTCAAGGATTCTAAACTTTGAATTTCAAAGTAATCAATGATCGTACAATATCTTACCTTTTGTATAACCCAACATTTCAATAGCTCCAATATCAATTAAATACTGCCTAGTTTTCTTCATATTTCGTTGAAAATTCAGTCTACTGACCTAAGGATGGTCCACATACAAAAATGGTGGTTAAAGTCACTGATAAATTATTGGACTAAAAAATCCCAAAAAGTTTATTTTTATTACTCACTGAATCAATCCTACGGAACTCCCGAATTTGAAATTACGTTCAGGAAAAATTAGTTTTTTTCGAAAATATGTATTCTATGTAATAATTTATAAGCCATGTGAAGAGAAAATGGTTTTGCAATAAATAACAGTATTGTATTATTTTTTATTGTAACAAATAAATGATGGAGGTAATGTAATCGACTACGTAATATTTCATTGCGAAAAGAATATCTCATTGACAAAATGAAATGTGCTACATTTTTACTGCAGATGATGTGTATAGCATTTCACAGATAGTTTATATTACATTGATCAACATTTTGAGATATGCTTCTTTAAATTAAAATACAATGTGAAGTTGTGTCCACATTTTTGACAAGAGTACGACTGCTGCCCATGAACATTATAGATGTGTTGTTCGAGTAGATTCATTTGAGTAGTAGTAAATTCACAGGTTTCGCAAGAATATGTGATTTCTATCAAGTGAAAACAAAAAAATTATTCAAAGTAAGTGCTAGTATTCAATAGTATTTGATTTCAATGTTAATAGTCTTTTATATAAACTCGAAATAACTCACGTCGTCTTGATATGCCAAGGCCACGGCCACGGTTACCAGTGACATAGTAGTCCTTTCTGTATATATATATATATATAATGAAGTCTGTGTCAATGAACTTATCATCATCTTTAAAAAATTGGAAATATATGTAAACTTACGGAAAATCTTTAGACTCCTCCAACCAATTCTCTATTTTTGTTGAGTTATTTTTGAAGGCAAACGGTCCAATTGAAGCGTTTTCCAAACGTTGACAATTAAAAACTTTTACTATTAATGCACAGCGATGGATGGCGAGACCTTTAGAATGAGTTTACACAGTATTAATGCACATAATTATACATATAATAATGTAATTACGGTTAATAATTAGTACATGAGAACCACTCTCACCTAAAAATAACCGTCTCTCTCTAAACCGGCGTCCCAAATCTTTAACTCTCCTTCTAAATTTATCATCATCCGGTTTGTCAAGTAATGGATCCTCCTTAACTGTCATTTCTTCATTACGAAGCATTTTAGAAGTCACAACTTCAACATTCTTGGTTTTGTTGTTATGCTTATCGAGTGCGTTGATCATACTGACAATTGTCTCCTCATCCTCAGTTGACTAGATATACAGAAAGTAAATACAAAAATAAATAATGTTACTTATGCCTGAAACCATTTTTTAATTAGTTGAGTGTTGAACAACAATAACGTACCTTTGTAATAAAGTAGCTTTCAGTGAACTTCCCCCTGGGCAGAACAAAAGGAGACCAAAGAGGAATATTTGTTTCATAACCCTGTAGCTTTGACAATAGAATCAACATCTGAGCTGCATACACATGTATGACGAACTTGGAGCAATAAACTTGGCACTGGACAGGTCTATACCATATTTCTGTGTATGTGTGAGAGAGAGAGAGAGTTAAAAACAAAGGATTTCACACATTCAAAAACTAAGTCTTAAATACATGAGTGCAACATTGTTCTATAGTTAAACTCACTTGTGTAAGACATCGCCAGCGAAGACTCCCACATCCCTTTTGTTCCCTGACCCTCTTAGGTTTCTTTTTGGGATGACCATCTGATAGATGTTTCTTTTTAAAATTGCCTGATGGTCGACGCCCACCTCCTCCTCCTCCTCCCACAACCTGAAGACCCTTCTTCAATCGCTTTGCACGCTTACGTTTTACATCCCAACTGTAAAGGTTCTTGAAAAGTAACCGAAGAGTTGACAGTGGGTCCAAGCCGGATTTGCCAAAATGAGGGCCACCACCAGTATCCGTAAACGCAAAAGCGTTATCTTTAATTTTTAAAAAAAACCAACACGTAATAAATATTTTTAAAATGTAAAATAATAATAAAAAATAGTTTACAACTAATTCAAAAAAAGATACTTACTCTTAGTAGCAACAGGAGTAGCATACGGTTCCTTTGTGAGACCAATCCATTTGTCACCATTGAGAGAGAAGGGATGAGTGGTTTTGAGTGTCCTTTTCTTATTATTAATTGCTACTTTAGCAACCCCACCATACAGTAATTCAACTCGATAAACTTTTCATCTTCCGTAGATTCTTCTTCAATAAGAGTATATGGGAGAGCTTTGTAACACGGATCCTCCTCTTCACTTCCTTTTCCCTCGAGATCTTTAATTTTTGAGCGAAGAGATTCATTCTCTTTTTCTAAAAATTGTACACGACTTGTGAGCTCAAAATTCTTTTGCTTGAGCTCAAAAATATTTTCATTAGATGATACTGACTCATCAACAACAGATGATGTGAGACCCTGTTGGAAATAATAATAATAAAATTCTCATAAGTACATGTACTGTACTGACTACCCCATGAAATAATCGTAAGATACAAATCAAAGTGACACAACGTTCAAATAATTGTACTTACATCGTTAGACTCAAAGTCAAATTGATGATTATCCACAGTTGAGCTTGTGGTGAGACTGAGCGAGGAACTACGAGTGGTTTCGTCTTCAAGTACAGGCATTGTATTCTTCTCATAACTATTGACTCTCTGTGAAATAATAAAGAAAGAATGACAATGCATTAAAACTTGGAAATTTGCTCTTATATTTTGTCGAAAAAATACAAAAAAAGAAACAAATTATTTCTATAAAATACTTACTTTATTGGTAAATCCCTTCAGTTTCTTGCCTTTGACTTCAATTGCCGAAGGCTTCACTATAGTACCTGTTGGTTTAAAAGAGAGAGAGATATAATATAAAATCACATATATGTATGTACATATACTTATATCACGAGTACGGCATGTATACGTAATGAAAGAATGCTTAAAATTTTTAAAAATCTACGTAATACTCACGTTTGGACTTGGTACCATGACGAGAACTAAACGGAACTCCATCAAAATCAGAATCGTCAGACTGGGGGTGTATAAGACTTCATCTGTACTCTTACTACTACTACCTGCAAAACGAAAATAGAAAAGAGTGTGAAAAGCCGGCAGGATAGAGAGAAAGAGAGAGAGAGAAATATGAATTGTCAACAAAATTTGACACTCACCTACTGACTTGGATACATTCATCTTTGGATGTAGACTAGCTCACAAGTTTATTAGCGCTGTAAACTACACTAAATTAACAATTAAATTCTCCTAGACGGAACGAGAAAATTCATGGAAAAGCGTCTTTGAGCCTACTCAAAGACATGCACACTTTCAAGGATGTCGGCTGACGCAACAATATACTCACGTTGCGCACTAGTTCACATAATTTTCCCAAGTTAGGAATCCTAACCTAATCATAATATCGAATATCTGCAATCCCAAATTGGGATTGCATGATATCCAAGACTTAATACTCATTACCCGAGAATTAATACATTTGGTGGTCTCTCTGTTGAATTTGCTGTTGTGTTTGACATCGTCCTTGTAATACTGTCCTCATTTTCATTCTCACTGGAAGCCCAATACTTGATTTTGTCTATCGTTTTTTGACTTTTGAAAGGTTGTGCTAAAGTGTGATGATTCCCTGGAATTTTCCCAATTTATATCATTAAAATTTTTAATAATCTTCCTCAGTAGGAAATTGACACAGATTGACAGGATGTTAACTTACGGTAAACAATGTCACTGTGCAACGGCCAGTACTTTGAGCTACATCTCACTCGAATAAATTCAACAGTCAGTGAGGTCACTTCTCGTGTCAACTGGACACATTCATCAGACACCCTACATGACACACGACCAGGATTAACAAAATAATATAACAGTAGATGATTAACATTTTGATTTCTTTTGAAAATGTTGGACATTACCTGGAAACTGCATCCGCTCTCAAATCATATTTGTCCAACGTTTGTTCCACCCTCGTGATGACCTGTCAACAAATTAGTACACATTCAGTAAGTTTAAATTTGATTGCAGGATTACAAAATGTGTTTTAAAACTGACCCTGTAACAACAGTACAATGAATTGACCGTGTAACCGGACTCTTTTATTGCTGTCACATTCAACACCAAATTCTACAACAAAAACACAACAAATTTTAATTGATTGAAATGAATTTCCATTGAAAAAAGTTTTCAGCTCATTTCTTACAGTCCCCTCCACGTACGTCCAATGTTTGTGAGTTTGATAGCAGTCTGTCGTGGTGTAAGGGTCACTGAAATATTTTGACAAAATCCATTAAAAAACTCCACAGAGTGGACACACATTAAATAAGAATCCATGTGTAAGAACTTTTTTACCCAACGCGAAGGAAATGTTGGATTGAGGGATCCCATGCACTCAGATTGAGAATTTTGCACTGGACAAAACAATGAAAACAAAATGGTTTACTCCGCACAGATCAAGTCCATTAATCGTGTCAGAAGGAAGAGAGACTTACATGTGAAGTGTTGACAATGTAACCTTGATTCTCGTCAAAACTCAATTCCTCCGAGAAATCTGAAGTCACCCAACATTAAAAAGAAGAGAACTTTACAAATTGACTCAACTTTTTGTAAATTAATCAATTGTGAAAACTCACAGTTAATATGTTTTGGATTCCAGAAAGACTCTGAGAAGGCAATGAAATTGTTGACAAGGAGAATGACGATGGAAATCGTAATGAGCACAAAAAGTTGTTTCCGATTAATACATCTAACCGGCAGTCTCATGTTGTCCTCCTCCTCTCCTTCTCTCTTCGAATTTCCTTGCGTGTTCCAGTCTCAACCCAAAAATCCTCCCTCGAATCCTAATAAAAGATCCAGAACCACACACACACAGATTGAGAGAGAGGAAAATAAATTTAGTGGGGGACATGAAGCAGAGTTACTACTACTTCTTTCCCTACATATTGTAACTACATACAACTCCTATGTACAGTCGGGTATTTCTATTTTTGTGAACACCTTCAAAAACAGAAGCTGTCTCAAGTTGAGAGTCAGTCTAATAATAAAGTAGATAGAGGATCGAGTAGTGGAAGTGGAGGTAAGGTAAGAGAGTCGAAAATTGCAATATATTTTATGTTGCTTACCTTGACCATGTCCTGCTATTCTCTCCTCTGTCAATCTTCTCCTCTCTTGAACTTGAGGGAGACGGCGAGAGAGACCATAGATAAGTTAAAAGAAGCAGAGAAAAAATATATATAAAAACTACACACATCCAGACACAAAAACGTATAATTAATTCAGTGCAGTGACTGCCTCCCTGTCGTGTGTTTCATACAATCTATATCTACCATTCTCTCTGTTGTTGTGAGTTTCGGTCTGGAAAGCACGAACACAAAAATGTATACATTTTTATTATTATATCCTACACCTAAATACTAGCCGTGGACTTATCTTAACTCGATAAATAGACGACGTAATACTCTTGCGAGAGTGTGTATTTTGTAGTGTAGTAGGTAAAAGTACTACTACTATTGTTGACTGTTGTACTCCATCCGTGTTACATGTAGTAATAATAATAATACAACAATATGACCCCAATAATCTCAAGTCATTATTTTTGTACGTGTTATACTGACGAGAGATATGAGAGCTGGCCGCAGCTGCTGGTTAAATATGAAGTGAGTAAAAAATGGTAGGAAAACTTCCATCCATTTCACATTTATCTAACCAAACAATTCCACTGCTGCTTATCTCTAATGTGTACTCTTGTTATTTCATTAAATTGTCCTAGTATGAAGGATTACAATTTTGTGGGCTGCTTCGCAGTCCAACAACAACAACTGAATATTATTCTTTTCATCTCCTCTGACTCGTACCCTCCACATTAGTATCAATTTAACTTAATTGCTCCGTCAATTACCCTCCGACTTGAGTTGGACGCAGTCTCAAGGATCTTCATTTAAACTTACAAAGATTTCAAGTAGAGAACGAAAAATTTTCAAAAGTGTCCGCAGCAAATGTGCACTGCGTAATGTCACATGTCACTGGAAAATCAACTTTAGGTCAAAAGTAACTGTACCAACAATCCAGGGGAAATAAAAATCTAATCTAATAAAAAAACCGGACAATTTAATGGAAAGAGATTTTCCATTGTGGATTTAACTAAGACGTCAAAATTTAAATGTGTTTACTATAAGAATGAAATTTCAGAACAGTTATGCCTTCGCATCCAAAACTCATTTAATTACCTTATCTGACGGATAAACTAACGCCATTTGGCTTTTCCCTTGACAAGCTAATAAACTCAACGTACATCGAACTGAAATCACACGCTAATCCCTAACTAATTAACTGACTTGTTTTGTGTACACATGCAAAGTAACAGTCTACATATTTTTCAGCAAACCTATTTAGCTTACATTTCCTCTCCACAATTTTCCAGATAGGAATTAAAATTTGGAAAACTCTATTATAAATTTTAACACAATAGATCGCCTACTCACTTTTTTCCCAGTTGACCCTTCAGCTGAAGGGGCTGTGTGTCGCAGGATCAAAAATGATTCTGAAGTCCCCCAGACCCTTTAACCGTAAAAACAGAGATTAGGAAAATGGGGTGAAGAGAACTAAACAGTTGCACAACAGTTAAGCGACTGATACGGAGTTTTAGAGTTGATTTACGGCACCCTCAAAAATGTATTGCATGAATTCCTTGCATGTGTGTGTGTGATGACAAATTCGTGTGTGTGTGGTTTCCGTGTGAGATAGAGGGGTGACATGCTGACTCTGAGTATGTAGAACGAACACACACACACACACACTAGTAATCACGATATTTTTAACTTGATTTTCAATTTTCTCCACTTTTATTTGCTCCCTCCTGATTCTTTTCTGTGTGTTTGCGTGTGTGAAGAGAGAGAGAGAGAGACAAGAATATGATTAAAAATTTTGCATTATTCCATTTATACCTCTACAATACATACTTTAACAATTCTCTTTCAAAACTTTTTCTATTATTTGATTATTCCTCTTTTCTCTCCATTCACTCAAACCCACCAATCACAAGATTAGGATCACATCAAAAATTCCATAGCCGAGACAATCGTGTGTGTGTGTCGTGTTTGTGTGTGTGGGTAGAAGAGGGAGAAAGAGAATAGCCATGACTTGACCGGCGTTTCCTTAAAAAATGATTGTTTATGTAAATAATTTATTGTCTCCTCCCCCACTCCCCCTTTCCCCTGGAACATGTCGACTGTGGACAGACTAAACTCATTACTTATTTGAACAAAACACACTCACTGTCTCTCCTCGTGGTTCCCAGAAAAGTTCACCATAAATGAAATTCCTTCTCTTCCGGCTCTGTCTAGAAAAATAAGGAGAGGACTCCAAGCACTTGTTCAACGTTTCTATGATGATTGGCAAAATACGAAGATATTTTTGCAAACATTTCTCTTTCCTTTTGCTGTGCAAAAACAGGTATGTACTGGAGGAGTGGAGTGTCGCGAAATGGAAGAGTCAGGGGCCGTTCAACAGGATTTAGCAGAGGGTAACTAACGTCAAGTTTTATTTAATAAACGACGGGCTCTTCCAAGAGTGAAGCACTAAAGGGGTTTACTCACAACACACAAACAGAATGGAATGAAGGGATGTGTGTGTGGAATGAAAGATAATCCTTTTTATAGTTCTAGACAATGCAATTCGGCACACACGAGATGAGTAGGCTACATAAAATACACATACCTATCCACATTTATGGGTTAAATAATGTAGAAGAAGGTTTTACCGTCTGAAAATGAGCCTCTCTTCTCCTATTACACAGTTGACAGGCAAAACTGACAGAAGCCAAAATATGAACTGCTCAACGCAACACACACACACACAATGCGATGTACTGGAAAGAGAGAGAGAGAGAGGGGTATGGAGGAAAAGTAATAATTTTCCATCCAACCACCACAACCACCTTGTGAGGAATTGACTCGGAATGCTATAGACAATTCCACACACACACTCACCTTCGTCTGTAATTGAAACCAATACATACAGTTTGATATCCAGAAGCTACAATTACTGGCACAAATAAATAGTAAAATTGCACATCGTCACATTCCTTCAAAAGTCTCGTGTGCTATATCCTTACTCACATACGAGTACTTACATACTGTATGTATGAGTGAGAGAGAGTGTGTGTACGTGTAGATGTTACACAATATGCCTTCTGTCATGATGGAAGGAAAATGGATTTAATTGAACAGACAAGTCTTTGAAATAAAATTCTAATACAATTGTACTTGTGGGTTGTGTAATGTGTGTCCGACTGACGTGTATGTGTGTGTGGTTGTTATGGAAAGAATGAAAAGGACGATGAAGGAGAAAAAAACCTGACAGACAACGCAGACATGGACTGTATAAACTAGTCATTTGTACAATGGAGATGGAGAATGAATTCCATACAATTCAAAAGAATCCTGGGCAAAAAAAGAGATTATACTACTAATTTTCTTTTGAATTTTGTTTCTTTTATTGTATTAAAATTCTCCTTTTTTACACTCGTTCAAGACTGGTGGAAAGGTTATTGGAAAACCCTCAATAAAAAATACCATGTGCAACACAGTTCACAATAAATGCGAAAACCTTCCACATTTTACAAAAGTACAAAATTTGTCGAAAATCTTTGAGGATTGTCGTAAAAAATTAATACAGATTTGGCTGTGATTTGGGTGGTAAAAGGGCCCGAGGCGGATTTCAATCCACATGAGAGATAACCCATTGGACTGTTGCTTTTCTTTTAGTATAAACTTTCACTTTTGAAATTTTTGACCTGCACAAATCCGTCCGGACCTGTCACAAAACAAGAGGTCACAGCAACCACAATTTCTTTTGAAACTCCTAAAAAATCTTTGAGTAGATTTTGAGAATGCGAATGGCGGAAGGAAGGGAAATAATGGGAGTAGAAAATAGATCTGACCTGAATTTCGAATGACGCACTGGCAGTACCACTGAAGGTCAATGTTTGAAAGTATTACTGGAATAAAAAAATTATTAATCATTAACCAGAACTAGCCAAGCTGAAAACATAAGTAAAGAGTTAATTTGACATTTTTATGAGGAAGAATAATGGTTTTTTGACTATTTGGTCAATATATTCCCTTCTCAAAGGCAGTATCCGAAAGTTATTCAGAAAATAATTTCAAACAGAAAGTTAATATGCAGTGTCCCAAGAATGGATGAGAGAAAGAGAGAGAATAATACAACTTACAAACAATCTACATATTTACAAGATGAAGATGCCACACAAAGTCTGAGTTACTTTCCTATTGATTATCATGATTAATAAATCCTAATTTATCATCAGATGCGGAGTGTCGAGAGGCTGTCCTGTGTAGACATTAGAAAAAGTCGAGATTGCACCTTCGACTAAATAAGTATTAGTATTTGTGAAGGCATAACATCCCGTTAGTTTGTTTAACAATATAAAAGTGATTGTGTGTGTGTGTTTTAATAAACTTTCATTATTTCTCATTTCCCCTCTTTTCCATACTCTACCCACCCACCGTACAGTGTGCAGTATTTGTTTGTCTTTTTTGAGATTATCCTCTGACTTATTCCGCTCTTGACTTTCACAATAAATTGAAAATAATAACAAAGGTGTGTAAAACTTACACACACAGTCAACTTTTGAAAAACAGCAACAACTTTTTTTGTGTAAACTCCACAATTTATGAGGATTCTCTTTCCCTAAACTCTTGTCATCATCATGTCGAGGTGTCTGGTCCTCATTTTAATGGTTTTCCCCGTTTTTTCTGTACTCTACTACACAGTCAAAGAACAGTAAGCGTGTGTCTCTTTTTTACTGTATGATGCCGACAGAACGTGTGTGCGTGTGGGGTTGTCTGTATTTTGAGTGTCGGTTAATATGGTACAAGTAAGTAATAATGGAATTCAAGAATTGGTTGCATGCAGGGCGATGCAATATTATTTTTACAATAATTGTTGAAGAGAGGTGGAGAGAGAGAACAATTATTGTTCTCTCTCTTTTTGTCTTTTAAAGAGACTACCTACATGCAAGTATTTAAGTATGTATGAGTACAATGTGGTGAATATGGGATTCTTGTTCTGAGAAGAAGATGTGGTAGGTAGTAGGTACTCATCAAGTACATCATCAAGGGATGATGTTGATGAGAGTTGCTTTTCCTTTCCTTTTGGTTGGCCTAAAATTAGTTGGTAAAAGCCACCCCCTGTTTTCTTCTTCTCCTCCGCCTGTATAAATTCATCCTTCGCCTGCCTCCACTTCCGTAGTTCACTTTTCCAATCTCCATAACCATCATCATCTTCTCTTGCTCTTCGCTGTCAACTGTCTCTTTTCTTTGGGTTTCGGGTTTTTCAGTAGTGCAAATTTTTCAGTCATTTTCCAAAGTGCCATCAGTTGGATTTCCCCCATTGAATAATTCTGTTATGGCGGTCCAGGCGGGAGTCATTCCTTTCCTGTTTTTTTGTGTTTGTGTCATTATTGTGGAGGCTAATAGATTTCCAAATCACAAGTACAATAATAATTATTATGTAGCAGCAGCATCACAACAAGTTCCACAGCAGGTAACGAGAATTTTGTCCTTTTCCTTTTTATCACAAAAACTTGTTTGAAAATTTATGTTAAATTGTTTTTGGATGACGAAAAAATCGGGATAAGGTCTCTGGAGGATACAATTATCCAGTTCCTCCTGTCCAGTCAGCATCTTCCAATAGGCCACAAACTGTTGTCAAACCTGTACCTCAAGTTCAATCTCCAGTCCAAGCCAAACCCAACGTGGTAAAAGCGAATGGATTTAGATGCAAAATATTTAGAAACAATCTTTGTGTGATTGATTATTTTTTTGTGAATTTTAATAGCAAGCAGCCTTGTCATCTGGGACAGGGAATGTCCGGGGGACAGACAATTTGGACACGGCAGCAGCCACGGCTGATGATGCCCGACAACTTCATGCTCATCATTCTGCTCAACTTCAGAAGATTGACGTGGCATGTGGAAAAGAAAGAATGACAGTCCGAGTAACTTTCGACCAGGCTTTTACTGGTGTCATTTATGCAAAGGTACAATCTCTGCTAATTATTATTCTGTTGTTGTTTTTACCCTCCTCTTTTTCTAAATGACACTTTCACTTTATACGTCTTAATTAGGGCTACTACAGTGACCCAAACTGTCGGTTTGTGAGTAACGGTCCAGGTCAAAGTCAAGGACAAAGAATGTACCAATTTGAACTTCAAGTAGGGTCATGTGGTGTCAGTTTTATCGACAGTGGACTCACATCCGGTGGTCAGGCTTACTTGGAAGGACTTTTGGTCATCATTCTAGAACCCGGAGTTCAGGTAAGTCATTTTCATAATTGAGTGACGTGTTCACAAGTGCATATATTTTAATTTCATCATTCACAGGAAGCTTGGGATGCTGCAAGAAGAATTCGGTGCCTTTGGGAGGGGAATATTGACCAGACCGTAACGTTAGTGAAAAATCCTCATAAAAAATGTCTAATTATGTCTTCATTCATGTTTTCAGCTTGACTACTTCCGTAATTTATATTTGCCTACAAAATCTTAATATTTTCTCTATTCCAGTTTCCCACTGTCCGTCAACATGCTCGACTCTCAAACATTGACCTTCAGTGGAGATACTGCCAGTGCGTCACTCGAAATCCAGGTCAGATCTATTTTTTACTCGCATTATTTCCCTTGCATCCATCATCCTCAAAAACGATTGCATGATTTATGATGAGCTACAAGTCTCTTTTTACAAAAAAAAAAGTTGAACAAACGAGAGAAGGGTGAAAATGATCCACCAAAAAATCAATTCATATCAAAACTGAAAGAAAGGGAAAATAGGAGAAAAAACACACAATAGGATGGCCGCAGTGTTTTCATTCAGACACACGCACACACACACAGTATTGTCTCAGTATTTTGGATCGCGTTAAAACAACAAGGAAGGATGATTATGAACGAGGTCCCTAACACCTTGGTTAATTAATTAGCACTTGGGGATAGAGAGAAAAGAGTTTGTTATTATTATCTTGATATGATTAACAATAGCTATTACTCCGAGAGACGTTCATCTCTCTCTTTCTGACAATTGATGAGAGTGGACACGCCAGCCGCGGTAAATAAGACGGCGGTGGTCGCTGAGTAAAAATAAAAATAGGTGGTCATTGGATCATTAAGGAATGGATAGTGCACACACACACCATGGTGGAATATATTTTCTCTTTACACACATTCACAAAGTGGGGCTAATAGAATTGATGGTGCACAAGTATATTAGTAAGTACAAGTACATTTCTACCGCATCCCCGTGATTGACAGGAGGGTTAAGGGAAAATGCTTGAATGAGAATAGAATGATAAAATTTTGTGATAGACCACATGCATCTCTATCTTGCCATGGATATATTTATATGTATAAAGAAAGAAAGGGAGAAACTGTCTTTCCGTGTTGTACAAGAGGAAGAACAACAACATTGGGAGGAGTAGTCCAATCGACTCTTCTATTTTGATCATACCGAGATGTAATATGTAGAGGGAGAGAGAGATGAAGAAGAAGAATGATGAGGCAAAAGGTCAATCTGTTATTGATGGTAGGGTCAACTTTATCTCCCATTCGAATCGATAAAAAAATTATCCCCCCTTATATCCCTACGACTTTCAGGTACTGGTAATCACACAGAGGGGGAGGCTAGTAAAAAAAAGAGTCTTTGTGATGAAGCTCTGTCGATTAAATATTACAATAATGGGGGTATGTTCTTCAGTCTCTCGTCATGAAATCATTTGTGACTCCCGTACAAACAGACGGTACTGTACATGTCTGTGATTATAAAGTGTGACGATATGTGACGGGATTGGGATACAAGATTAAGATGCGGAAAAGAAGAAGGAGAAAATATCCAATCAATTGAGCATGTATAATACGAGTATAAGTATAGTTTGTCCCCAATGCATGTTCTGTACACATAGACGAGTTAGGGTACTTATTTGAACACTTGTGACTGTCTCCTCTTTCGTCTCACGGTCCGGGTAGTTAATGCAATATTATTATTATTATACTAGCTGTGGTATTTTTTCCCTTCTCTCTGTATTGTATCTGAATTGGGATTCTCAGGTACTCATGACGAATTCCCCTTTCACCTTTTTTTGTAATGGAAACTTCTCTTGTTCCTTTTCCCTTTATTGTGAGTGTCAGTATTTCTGCTGCCGTGATTCTCCTGACCTTACCCCATGTGTACAGACGAATTGGTGACATGTTTCCATACTACATTTGTTGAGGGGAATCTTAATTAGACATTTAAGTATGAAGATTCATCATTTATTCAATCTGACACTCTTTCTATCTCTTTTGTCTGCACAGTGTGAGACACATTAATATATGCACATTTTTATAGCTTTGACCCTCTCTCACTTCCACTGTCTCTGTTTTTGTCTGTTTGAAACTATTAAAGCTTTTGAAGGTATATTCGTTAGACATGGTGTCATCCCCACTAGGATAGTGTACAGTGTGATGACCCAATCTCGATTATTTACGGAAGAAGAAAGTTTAAAACAGACGCATAATGTAATAGTAATGGGGAACATTTTCAGCTTTCAATTTCAAATTATTTTCCAAGGTTTTCAGCAAGTGGTTGAAGAGCGAAGGAGAAGGAAAGATTTTGGGCTGTAAAAAATTAATGAGTGACACTCGAGTCATTCTATACGATCATTTCACTTGGTTTTTATGAGGGACGATTAAAACAAGACTTGGGAGACGAGATGATGGTTTAATTTGGGAAATTCTTTTAACTCCATCTCTCTCAAGTCTGAATTTTCACTTTTCCACATTTTTTTTCTTCCAAATATTTTACACTCGAAGCTTTCTTTTGACATTTCCAAACTGTCAAAGTAGAAAGTGTGAGTGGAGAGACAGATTGTTCAATTGGAAATTGACAACAACGACAATAACACGAGCTGTTCCTTGTTCATCATCAAATGCTAATTTTTGGCACATGGATTGTCAACATGGGCTCGGACTTGACAATCCAAACAAAAGACAAAGACAGATTAACAAGATAGGAAAATCATATTTTCACTATATTAAAAATACTAATATTAGTTTGGTTGATTGAATTTCATTTTAAGACACACACACGCACGTACTCCATGTCACGTTTTCATGTCCCACCACCAACAACTCCAACTCCAACACCAGTTCAATTTGAGTGATCATAAAAGAGTTACTAATTATTATTTGTTTTTGTTGTTACCATCCTCATCATATTTGGTAGATTTGTAAAGACGGTCAGTAGTACAGAGAACGACTGTCTCTTGCATTCCATGTCTCTCCCTCTCTCTGTGTGTGTCATGGGCTCGTCTCGACTGAGGGGCAGGTCAAATTCAACCCTGTCAGTGTTTTCTCTCTTTCTCGACTAATACTCAGTCAGTATGGATTATAAGTAATGAATATCAAGATGAATCCTTTGATCATGACTCTTCCATCTCTCTAATTTACCTACATCTTACACATCAGCTGTTCATTTCTCATGTACACACACGCACATCCCACACGAGATTCATTTTATAGCCTACCCTTTTTATTCCGTCTCCCTCCACACACACAGTCCATCATCCTTTTTGAAAGTGCAAGTTTAAACCCCGTAAAGAGCAACAATGATTGTTGTTGCCATTGTTGGTTTGTTTTTTACCCTCTCTCCCCTTCCCTCTTTCTGTTTCTGTGAGAGTGTGTGTGCGTGTGTGTGAAAAAGGACTGGAGTATCTGTTAGACTTGAGATCCGTCTCAAGTCTTATTTATTACTTGTGCATGCCTCATCCCATCGCATCGTCCTAATACATCCATTATTATTAACGGCAACGGTACTGTGTCTGCTGTAGGTCAATTTTTTTATTATTGTTTTCTCATTCGAGTATTGTTGGAGACGTCTGTGAGTACATCTCCTTACTATTCACTTTGTTGTTTTTTGTGTGTTCATCTCATCTTCCATCCTCGGTTTCATTTGAAAGAGGATAATGAGTGAGCATTGTCCAAAAAAATCTCTTTCAAAAAATATATTCGTAACACCATTAAGTCAAAAACTTTTTTTTGGCGATGCTTTACTTTTTATTGTTCTCCCAATTTTTGATTGATTCTCCTTGAATGTTAGTTTAAACGATTAATTTCTCTAATGCTCCTTTTATGCCGGATCGTGTGTGGTTGAAGACAAAAATGTCGGGAAATTAGGTGCTCACTCATCATCCTTTCATCATTAATTAATTATACTGAATGGATCTTCTGTTCTAACCGTTTTTGCGTGAAGACTCCTCTTCATCCAAAAACAAAAAAGAGTCAAAGGTTTAGGAATGAGGGATGGAGGCTTTAAGGATATTGTCATTCTCACAGGATTTACATCAAAAAAAGAGAAAAGAAATACATTTGTCACTTGACCCTTCATTCTTCTTATCATGTTTTCCGGTCTCAGTCACTCTACAGAGTTCCTCTTGAGGCATTGGAAGAAGGGAGAGCTTAATTACTAATTAAGAAGACCACAGTTTGGAAATTACTGTTCCTCTCCTCTCTACTGTGTGTGTACAATACACAGAAATCTGCTAATACACATTTCCATCCTCATCCCTGTATTCTGTACACATTGGGAATGACAAATGTACTGTCAGTCATCTGTCAACGTCCTCCATTTTACGATGTACAGGTGTAAAAAGAAATGAGTCGAGGAACAGCCAGAAGCTGGGAGAAAATAAGAGTGATGTGATAATGATCTAGTGTCCATTACAATTAATATTTTTTAATTGTTTGTATTTTTCCCCCTTCTAGCTTCTCCTAATTAATTTAGTTGTGTGTGTGTGTGGTTTTGAGTTTACATATGGCACAGAGGAGGGCCAACGAATGAATCGCAATGAGTATCCTCCTCAGCGTGTGTTGGGAGTCAGGAGAGTGAGAAGGCTAAAAATGAATAGTAAATTGGAATACAGAACCAGAGAAAAAATAGTTTTGTTTAATTGCTTCTTTGTCTATCCAGCTTTATGACGTCTCTCTTTCTCACCACTACAACACACAATCATCGTCTATGGATATGGATAAAGTATAGCTATAGATAGACAGATCTCTTTTGGAGGGGTGGGGGAGGAGGCCAGAGATTGGCAACAATAAGCCATTGTGTGGTGAAGTCGATGAATGGATGAGTTGATGATGATGATGAGCAATAATCATCTGAAGAGATTAAAGGGGTCTTGGTAAAATGCAGTAGGACAGTAGGCGCAGTAGTCACAGTAGGTAAATCACAGTAGGCAATTTACCACAGTAGGCAAATTACCACAGAGTACGAATAACCACAGTAGGCGTACAGTGCAGTAAGTACACCCTTTACTCAAAGTTAAAATTATAAGGTGTATAATAAATTTTCGACCTTCTGTTGCAAATTTTTCGCCGATTTGAAATGGCTCATTTTATTATGCGTCATGTAATTTTTAATGTAAATTGCAAGTGAACGGGCGGTACCAACTTCAGAATGAAATAGTACAGATTAACTATAGGATGCATTATGCGGCAAAGTGTAGTACTTAAAAATTAATTCTAAAATGTCTAGAAAAAATCCGAAAATCCCTTAGTATAAAATAATTGTTACTGGAGCAGACCGTATGGCAAAAATTACTGAGACTAGTGACCAGCCAAAGAAAACTTCAAGAATATTTATAATTGGACAGGAAAAGCCGAAGGATATCGACGATGGAAGGAAAGGGACCGGTCCATTGTTTATTGTACTAACAGCTTATGAGGAACAGCCATCGTGTGTTTTTAAAATATTCGAATATCCTCAAAAGCTGCGGAACCCTTTAAGTTCTACTCAAATGTACTTAAATAAGTCTTCATTATAGGGAAGGACACTATAGCACATTCTCTTAAACGGACATATGAGCTCAACGACTGTACATGGTTCAAATAGACGACAACGACTCGATTTGAGATACACAATACTAGGAACATACCCATGTACCATGTTCATGTGCATACGTACGAAGTGAGCCGTGTTTTCAATTTTTTAGACTTTTCGATTTTCAAAAACACGTCAACGGGCTAGTAATTATCAGAGGCCTTCACTCTTCCCTTGCCCCCCTCCAGATATTCTATCTTCTATTTTTTCTCCTTGTCCACCCGATTTACCCATTTTGACATGATTTAAAAAGCAGGTCCATTTACCACAGCACAGTCAAGCAAAATTCTTTGCAGGTCTTAGGACCCTATCAGAATTCCACTATTTATTAGCTATTTTTTAATCAGGTTCGAGTTTTTCTAACTATGTTGTGGCCACACGCGAAAAAAAGATGCTTAAG
>WJFB01002304.1:0-20403 GCA_009870185.1 Pygmarrhopalites habei
AAATGACTTTAGCTTCTCCTCAAGTTTCCCGTGTAAGTTCCACTCCTCCGGGCAAAATTTTATCCTTTTCCGGGGAAACTTTCTCTTCTGTTCTAAGAGTGCAGAACTAAATAATAATAATAACATGGTCACGGGACTTTTTCCCGCGATTTTTGGCGGTTTTTAAAAAAAATTATTCAGAAGTTTGCCACAAATATTTAAACCAAATTCACTAATTACTAAATGTTTTTTTTCTATTTGTATTTAAACTTCCCACTCTCTTTGCTCTTCCTCCAGAAACGCTCTCCAAAATGAGGACGTCCATGTGGGCACCTTGAACCTCCTCTCATTTTACACAAAAACAAATGACGGGTCAATCCTTGGCGTATCCTCCATTTTCTCCTCTGCTGCCCGCGCTTACAACTTTACATATTCCCTGACTGTCGTCAAAACAAACTTAAAGCAATTTCCTAAAGGTGAATGGCCAGACATCCTTCTTCAACTGCACCAGCGAAAAATTGACATTTTCATCGCACTCGGTCAGAACCATCAAAGGTATGGCTACTTCATCCCAACAACCGGTCTAATTCACATGGATGTCATCTTCATTACAACGAAAATCCGTGGGAGTGTCAATTGGACTGCATTCTACGCTCCGTTCTCACCTCCTGTCTGGTTTTTCACCTTCCTCGCTCTCCTCACTACAACTTTCCTCATCTACATAAGCCCATATTCACCCTCCGGTTCAATTTGGATCCACCGGGGCGTGACACACGCTTTCATTACAACTCTTGGCCCACTTTTGGGTCAATGTGTCAATATGACCCACAGCCAACGTTTACATTCCCTCATTTTGTTGTGGACTTTCTCTTGCATTATCCTTGCTAACCATTGGTATGAAAATCTACTGGCTTTTATAACAGTCCCTACAGAGGTCAAAGTTCCTAGGTCACTGCGTGACCTCTCCATCGCAGAAAATTTTAAGGTGAGAGAGATTCAGAAAGTTTTTCAGCGTTTCGATGTATTCTTAGTGCTTGAATTTTTAATGACCTTTCATGACCTAGGTCAATTTTTAATGACGTTTTATGACCTAGGTCGATTTTTAATTACTTTTCATGACCTAGGTCAATTTGATTAGCGTCCCATCTGACGGATTCAACCTTTTTCTTCGAAATTCAAAAAATCCTATTGCAATCAATCTGCGCCGGCGTATTCAGAACGTTCCTTACCCACAACGGACCGATTGTATCCAAAGGGTCGTGGACGAGCCAATGAGCGTTTGCATCTGTTGGGCTTTCATGCTCCGCCCGACCGTGTCACAAAATTTTACGATCAAAAATGGGATGAGTGCCTTCACGTCCTCCATGACAGAATTTAGCTCCACATCTAGCTTTCTGTTGTACAAAGGGTCAAAATATTTCAAAGCGGTCAATGACTTTACAGGAAGACTGAGGGACGGTGGTGTCATATTGAGGGAATTAAAGAGAGTAGAGAATTATGGGGACCATTTGGGTAATTTGTGGATGAAGAGGGAAGATATGAGAAAGACGAAACTTTATAAAAGACTAAGGGCTTTGGCTCAAGGAGGGAGTGAGGGTGATCGAAAGGGTGGGAAACGAGGAGTAGCACCGTTTTCGATCAGTTTACTAGCTATTCATTTCATAATGTTGGTTGTAGGACTATTGTTGGGGACGGCGGGATTTTTGGTTGAGAAACAGTGGAGGAGATGGGCAGAGATCTTTGAGAAGGTCACGAAGCAAAATGTACAAAAGTGTGAAGATGAAGAAGAAGGGATGCCAAACGAATTTATGAATGAAAGTCAATTGTAATTTTTTAGGAATTTATTAAACACCAAAAATTGTTTTGACCGAATTCTTTGAATAAACTTAACAAAAAATACAACATCAACACAAAGCATTAACATGGCATAATTACTTCCTGTTGAAGCTGAAACTTTGCATGCAGCTTTCGTAGACATTTGAGACTAATGTTTAAATGGATAACTTATAGGGCGATTACTATCCTTGACATCCAGAGGTCACAGTGTAAGTAGATAAATTCACAAAAAGCACGCCTGACTAGGACGCCAGTCGTTTACATTCAGGAATAGTGCGTACCGCAACTAAAACACTTACCCGGAAATGGGCGTGAACGGCGTCGAAGTTTAAATTAATTTGCAGTAGCCAGTAATTGAATTTTTTTGTGAAAAACCACAGTAAATTACAGCAAATTACATTAACAGAGAAAAACTTATTGGTCATTGACACACATCTTTGTTAGCCTTGACAGACTCATGTATACAAATTACATGTACATTATTATGCTAGTAAAATCAACAGAAATTCATATTACAGAATGACATTTAAAGTTTTAGAAGGTGAGAAGAAGGCTGACAACTTGGTTCAGAAAATAGTCAATGAAGTTTAATGTTGACTGTCTCTCAAACTGACGAAAACTCCCATCTTTTATACCCAACACTGGCATCGCTCTCACAGTCCTCGTCAATTCATTTCTAACCTGGATTGTAATTTGATTCCATATAAGTTGAAGCTCATCGTTTTCAAACTGACGATCCATCCTCCATTGTTCTCTCCCCATCAATATAGATACTTTTAGCTTACAGAGGAAATCCGGGAGTTGATAAAAGTTGTAGAAAATAGTGTAATTCAAAACTGCATTGATGCCGATAAAAATTGCAGGACGGATATGAGAAGATGTTCTGTATAAAATCGAGTCGCGAAATATGTACCAAGGATGGCCATACTGAGGCAAAATAATTTACCCGCAAAGACAATGGCAGAGTTGAGCAGGTTGAAGTAATTTATAGTGAGATGAATTGTATGACATTCCTTTTGGACTCTCTGAAATTCACTCAGGACCTCCATGTAATCACGTGGTCGTTGAATGTTGTGAAAAGAAAGATGAGTGTCAACTACAAGTCTTAGTATACAGTTAAATAATTGTGGACACTTACTTGATTTCATTAATTCTGTCTCGAATCCCTTGTACAAGGCTTAAGAAAGGAGTGAGAACGTCAAAGTACGTGAATACTATAACTTGAAAGTTGAAGGCAAATAAAATTAATTCAGGAATTAAATTCAAAAGGAGACTAAAGGAACCAATGGTAAACGATTCATGAGATCGATTCAAGAGAACATGTAGGAAAATTGGGAGTTTTGGTTTACGAATATAAAGGACAGGGACGAGTAGGAAGATTGAATTAATTATAAATGGACAGCATGGAACAAGAATTTCTTTCAAATTCAGTTCTTACGTGTACAGCCACCATTTGGATTTTCACTCGTAAATCGAATTCGGTTTTAGTTGAATACAATTGAAAACTTTTACAGACAATTTGGGATGACGAATGAAAAAATGATAGTTCCAAAAAGATGTGACCATCTCTTCCAATAATATGACGACCATTATTGTGATCTCAGCAATTTGGATTGGATCTTAACGAAGCCACACAAAAATGACGATAGTGAGATGAAGACATCTTAATAAATTGTAGGACCACAGGAAGTTGAAACAGAGTAGTCGCCATTTTGATTTTTGTCTCTCAACTTTCATCATCTTCAAGTTTAGGTGGAGAGGAACGAAATTCAGAATGGATGCCCATTTTAACCATAGTATACCATTTCGGAGTAAAAGTGGTGTCAACATGATTGGTTTCAAAAATCTGCTTTCGAAAATTCCTATGTCCGATTGAAGTTTGGATTTTTTCAAAATGTGATTTTAGCTCACAATTTTGTAATTCAAGTTTTCAGAAAATTGTTAAGCTAGAACTGAAGTAAGAGTCTAAAATTTTGGCGATAGGTTTAGTGTTTTTTCCACTGTTCTTGGTGTACTTTATTTTAAAAATGTGACGAGACGTTTCTTAGACTACTTTTTTGGTTTACTGGGAGAAAATTCTTCAGAAACGTTTGAATCAATGAGAACTATGTAAAATGTTCTCGAAGAATGACCAATACAATAAGAGAGGAAGAATAAATGTATTTTGGTACAATATGGAATATTATACAACAGCAGGAATTGACGGGGAAAATTATGAATTTCTAAATTATTTTCAAACATTCTCTTTAGCCATCCGGAGCTAATGAAATGTACTACGTCGGCAATCATCGAGTCTGACATTATTATTATTGGGTGAGTTTTATACACCTGCCAACTGCCAATCCAAACTAAATTCTATATTAGGTACGTTATCTGCTTTTTCGAGTAAGGATGAGAAAGTCGCGTCAATGACTTCGAAGGTTTACAAGTTTGAAGTTGGTAAATGTTGATATTTATTCCTAGCGTCTCGGCAGTTATTCCATGAAAACTTTCCCTCTTTTCACCAATACTGATATTAATCAGCGGATTAAGTAATGATGTTAAGAATTAGCTATATTTCCCTAACCTTAAAAAATTCTCCACCTAAAAGCTGGTTGCACGAGAATAGAGTAATGTGCATCCACAATCATATAATAGCTACTACGCCCATTCCTCTTTCAAGTCCTACAGAACTGACAGTTAGAATAATATTCTGACAATCATATTATGACTGCCAGTCAAATGGGTTAACTTAACCCGGTTAAGTAAATTGGTCATAATTAAAAATGCATTGAATGTCAGCTTTCT
Source organism: Pygmarrhopalites habei (assembly GCA_009870185.1). Classification (NCBI taxonomy): domain Eukaryota; kingdom Metazoa; phylum Arthropoda; class Collembola; order Symphypleona; family Arrhopalitidae; genus Pygmarrhopalites; species Pygmarrhopalites habei. Next base: position 4,603 of record WJFB01002304.1, read on the forward strand.
CCATACAGGTTATTGAGTTTTGGCTCCATACCGGCCATTTATTTAGTGGTTTAAGAAAGAAACAAAAATATGTCGACATAATTAAATTTTGTTATGAGCATTTTTTAAAAAAATGTTTCCCGACCAGTACTTTTAAAACAGACAAAAAGTAAAAAATATGGGAACTTGTCAAATTTATCCATCACTTTAATAATGGTTATAATTTTCCAATTTAAATCATTCATTTTTAACTACTTACTAGGTTAACTTTATTGTAGGAATTATTTTATTAGTCCTATTTTAATGTCAGACATCAACGCCGTTCACGTCTATTTGTGCAGTAAATTTTTTTTGCCATAGCCGCCAATGTCAAATAATAAAAAAGTGGCGTCCAAGTCAAACATTTCTAATGTGAATTTATCTGCTTACATTTTGACCTGGAGGTCAGTGGAAAAGATCCCCTTTAATATTGACCATCTCAGGAACCTTTCTGCCAATTTAAGTTCCAGTTGAATCCAGCAGATATTTAGTTTGCAATGCACTCTTAGAACAGAAGGGAAAGTTTCCGAAAGAAAAAGGTGAAATTTTGCACGGAGGAGTGGAGTTAACTTATAGGTCCATTCACATAGCTGGAAGCAAAAATATTTCTAGAATCAAAAGGGTTGATTCCAAAAACATGCTTCCGACCTTTTCCACATAGCGAGAAGCCTTTCATAAATGCTTCCAGGCAAATGGTTCTGGAAAACCAATTTCCATGGGTAGCTTCTCGCTATGTGGGAAGCCAAAGGTATGGCTAGAAAATTTTCCTTGGAGGCAAAAAAATTTCTCATTCAGAAACGTTTTTTGCTTCCAGAAATATTTTTGCTTCCAGCTATGTGAATGGCCCTTAAAGTAAACTTTCCTCTCATGCTGCGACCTTCCCGATGACTCGCCTCAGGCGAGTAACGACACAGTTGACTAGAGGAGCAGGTCAAGTCATTTTCCCTGGATTAATCCGACGAATAAAGTCACACACACAGGAGCAAAGGCCCTTTATATTTTGGTTTTCTGAAAACCCAAACAATTAGTTTTGTTTGAATTTTGAAATCATAATTGTGTAATAAATTTAATATGATGACTGATGACAATTTAAACACACAGTCAGGTGTGTGCGTGTGAACTAACTTAATTTCTCTCTCAAATTTACATTTAAGTTTATGCCCAAGTCGAGATAATTTTTCTACAAGTGACTTAATTGAAGTCCAATAGGCCAATTATTAGGTTGCTCGTTACATCTTACACTTAAGCCTACGGCATTTAATCTAAATTAGTTTTCCACTTAAAAGGAAAGTCACTCGCTCAGGGTTGCCGGGGTGAGAATTTCCATTTTGGAAATTTCCAAAAATTTCCGAGAATTTTCACAGCCTCAATTCTCATGGACATTTTTGAGAATTTTTGAAATGCTATATACTGAAATTCTTGAAATAGCCAAGAAGTTCCTATTACAGTATGTAGTCGTATAGAACACGTTTCGAAATAAAAATACATTTCTATCGTATTATAGCTAATCCCTATGCCCACGTTAAGGCTTAGCTGTCAGAAGTTCTATTTTTGTTCAATTTTAAAGGAGCCCCAAGCGATCGAATGAAATACTTACAACATTTTGTAGATGATTATGATATCTTACCATTTGCAAACATTTCTTGCATTGTATATAAAGAGAGTATTTTATTCTTCGAAAATTTTTAACTAAATAACTAGCTTTTTTCTTTTAATGCATAAAAGCCCTTGATATTCGTTTTTTTGGAAATTCTTGGAAATTTTTCGCAATTGGAAACTTTTCAAAAATTTCCGGAAATCCGGCAACCCTGCACCCGCTTAATTTAATTTGTGTATTGGATGCTGCCGCATGGGACGTTGACGTGATTCCTGTCACGGAGACTATGACATGTTGAGTGCATAAAAATAGACGTAAATTTTCCATTAAAAGAAAACATTGTCATCCAGTAGTACATATTTCTATACAAAGTAGACACTCATTTCATTTTCAGTGTTCTAGATATTGAAGTGACTCACACGAAATGTCAACTCAATCATATATTCCTGCATCCAGACTTCGATGATAAAGACCTGCACGAATTTAATTATTCCTCGCACTCTGAATTTTCACACAACTCACACATACAAGATAAGGGCAAAATGAGTTTCGCCTGTCACTGGTTTTTGCCAAATTCAACTGCATGATTTATCAACAAAACATTTTTATCTTCAAATCATTCGCCTACATACTACATTTTGTGTCTGTGAGGGGGATCACATACTTTTATTTTTAAGGTACAACTGTGAACAGTTTAGCTGTGTATAGAAAAATTCCGTAGGTTCCAAAGTTAAAGATGAGGAAGGGTCAGTTCTATTTCTTATTGTTTGTAGGGTTCGCAAGTAGCCTTGAGTATCCTGGAGTCTACAGAGATCTCAGTGTCGTTGACGATTATCATGGGACTTTGGTAAAAATATTAATTTTTTCGATCACAAAAAGCCTACCGTGCTACCGCGTCAGAAAATAATTTTAGTAAATACACTTGCTTTTATGTTCAAGGTTGGAGACCCATATCGTTGGTTGGAGAACGCCAGTTCACCGGAAACTGACAATTTTGCAAAAGTGCAGCAAAATCTGACAGCGCAATTCTTGAGTACCATTCCAGAAAGAGAGACGATTGAAAAGAGACTTTATGATGTGTGGAATTTCCCAAAATTTTTTGGTGACTTGTTGATTAATTCTATTAAACTGCTTTCCAAGCATCGCACTACTACATAAATACTGCTCAATTCAATGTGCCATCAAAATTATACTACACAATTTAAAGACTCAATTTTTTCGATACAGCACCAAAGAAAGCAGGTGGAAGATACTTTACTAGGGAAAACTCTGGACTCCAAAATCAACCGTAAGTGATTTTTGACTTTTGAACCCTTGCCACTTTCCACTAGTTGGAACTAGCAATATTATCTAGCACTATTATCCTCCATCTTGATGAGACCTATTAAAATTTGCACCATTTTATCTGGACACAATTGATTATGTTTGTAGTGTAATGTACGTCCAGGATGGTTTGGAGGGTGAGAGGAGAGTTCTGCTTGACCCGAACGAACTGTCAGAAAATGGGACGATAGCTCTAAGTTACTACGCTTTCAGTTTTGACGGGGTACTGTTTGCTTACACTTTGGCAGAGAGTGGCTCTGACTGGGAAGTTATGCATTTCAAGGTAATTCTTCACATTTGCTCTTCACAATAGAAAGAGAATTTACATTTAAATTGTTATCACAAGCAATTTAACTAATTGTTTCTTATTCTTACCCGCTGAAAGAACATTTCGAGTGGATTCGACTTTCCAGAGAAACTGTTTCACGTCAAATGGCCCAGTTTGACTTTCTCAAAGGATGGAAAGGGAGTATTTTATGCGGTAATTCGAATTCAAAGTATTTAGATAGCAAATTTGATGATTCCGAAAGTGTCCACAAAATTTAAAAGGATTGTGTAACATTCGTGACAACTACGACTGAATCACAATTCAAGATAATCATTAAAATTTGAAGAGTGTCCTTTGTAACCATTTCTTTCCATTGCAGCGATTTCCTGCACCAGAATTAAGAGCTGATGCTGATGGGAACCACAAAATTTACTATCATTTGGTTGGGACAGAGCAGGAGAATGACATCCTCATAGCAGAATATCCGGAATCACCACAAAGAATTTTGTATATGACTCACACGGTTACACTACATGAATTTCTATTCGTGACTGCAAATTCTGTTTCCCGCCATTATTTTATTTTGTGGTGGAAAGGCTTTTTAATCATTGTATACAAGTGCTAAAGTCAAAATGGAATCAAATTATTATTGGGAAGAAGGAATTAAAGTTTAGTGGAGGAAATTTTCATAATTTTCCCAGATTTTGCAGCCACGTGTGACATAAGAATACCCGACGGAAATTATTCGGTTTTTCAGGAGGATAGATGTTTCTGACCGTGGGAACTACATCATAGTTGCAGGAAACAAAGAATTCACTGCCAATACAGTTCACATGGCATCCATCCATGATGGAATTAATGAAGAGACAAAGAATAAATTGACGGTTATATTTCCTAGTGAGACAGAAGCTGAATACAGGGTGAGCCAAATTTTATAAAACATTTGCTTTACAGTCTGCATCGAACAAATTAATTACAATCGAATAATATTGAGTGTCTAGATTTTTGACCTAAGAGGTTTTTAAAAATGTTGTGGTTCTCGGTACATGAGTCCCGTAGAGTTTTTTATTTGAATTTTTACGTCACAGTACATTACCAACATTGGCAATACGTTCTTCTTCCGGACTAATAAGGACGCTCCGAATTACAAATTGGTCACCGTCGAGATTGACCTTGAAAATGCCACCCGTGACTTTGAGACTGGTACAGAAGAACAGACTAAAGAAAAGATTAGAGGGGAAAGATACACATTGACCACATTCCTGGAAGAAGACCCAAAAAATGTGCTGGCATGGGCGGAGGGTGTTGACACGTTAGTAGTAATTCCATTTTTTAAAATTTCTGGACAACGAATTTAGTACCAATATGCCTTTGGCGGTGCTTCTATAACTCATGCTTTCGATAAGGAGCAAAAGATTCCTTCCAAGTTTTAAGAATTCCATCCTGATTGTAGGAACAAGTTAGTGGTTGCTTACCTGGAGGACGTTAAAACCACTCTACAATTACGAAGTCTGGACGACGGTTCACTCATTCACAAATTTGAATTGCCCGCTGGAACAATTTATGAATTACAGACAGAGGATAATGAAGATACAGAGTTCTTTTTTGAGTTGACGAACTTCCTCTCCCCGGGAACAATTTATCGTTGCGCATTCAACGATTCCATAGATTGTCAGGTACGTTCTCTCAAAATACTTTATTCCATCAAACCAAAGTTATTTTTACATTACGTTTGGATTGATGTACACTCATCGTCATACAAATTGCTGCATAAGTTCGAATCGTCATACAAAGTTTCAAACTCTGTTTCAAGTGTTATTTAAATCTGTTGAGAAATAATTACGTATACTCAATTTTGACGACGTGTTTGCAGGTATTCAAGGAATCAGAAGTGGATAATCCAGACTTGGACACCTTCTTGACTGAACAAGTCTTTTACCCAAGCAAAGATGGGACAATCATTCCAATGTATATTGTTAGGAAAAAGGTAAACCCACATTTCGTTACATGCAGTTTCAAGGCGTGAGTAATTCACCAGAAACTTGAACGACATTATGCATTAGTATATTTACAAAACACAGTAAAACAGTCATGTTTGCTATTCAACGCCTGTTTAGGACTTGGCCCTTGACGGGACCGCTCCAACCCTTCTGTACGGATACGGGGGTTTTTCGGTTTTGGAATTACCTTACTACCAACCAGAGAAGCTTGTCTTTGCAGAAGGCTTTAACGGCATTTACGCCTCGGCAAACATCCGAGGCGGAGGGTAAGCGCGACATGCCACAACAAATTATCGAACTGTATCTTTCGCTAGCGTAACCGAATAACCTCGTAAACGTTGCCGACAATTTTTGTCGGTCATGATTTCTGGTGAAACTGTGGCTGAAATATATATTGCTCAACAAGAGGTGTTTTGAATAGGGAATATGGAGAGGCATGGCATCTTGGTGGGATTTTGTTGAACAAACAGAACTCATATGACGATTTTGCAGCCGCTGCTGAGTACCTGATTCACAATAATTACACGAGCTCGTCCAAGTTGACAATCATCGGAGCTTCTAATGGAGGGCTAATGGTGGGTGCCACTGTGAATCAAAGACCGGAACTATTTGGTGCGGCGATTGCTCAAGTCGGGTGCGTTTGAAGGCATAAAAATGTTGTAAATGTGATATCTCATATGGCGTGCATCAGAAGATCATGGTGGTATAATGACTTGTTTCTAATTTTGAAATTGACCTTTTTCAGTGTGATGGACATGCTCAGATTTCAGAAATTCACGGTTGGGGTGAGTGACCCAGGTTTTGCTGTATTGAGAACTAAATGTCATTAATAGGTTCATTACACCTGTTATTTTTATGTACAGTATGTCTGGTGTGTGGAGTATGGATGTTCAGAAGAAAAAGTCCACTTTGAGAATTTGATAAAATATTCTCCCCTTCACAATATAAGATTACCGACAAATGAATCCGTGCAATACCCGGCTATATTTATGACAACAGCCGATCACGACGACAGGTAAACAAGTAATGGATCAAACTTTGATGATCAAAAAAGGAAAAGGAAATTTCGAGTTATGAAAGAGTAACAATTTCTTTCATTCATATTTTTGACTTTGACTTTTTTGTGTTTCAAATCAGGGTCGTCCCGTCGCACAGCTACAAGTACGCTGCCGAAATACAGTACACCATCGGGAAAAGTTCTCGCCAGGTAAAACAGGACTGGAAGAGTATTGTATAGTTTCAATTATATGTAGCGCATAATACAAACTAATTACATGGAATTCCGAAATATTTATGGACAGACAAACTCTCTTCTCCTCCGAGTATACACGGATGCTGGACATGGGGCAGGAAAACCAACTGCAAAAACGGTTAGTTCTTCTTCATTCTTTTGTCCACTCCAAAAGGTGGTCTTGGAATATAAAAGACTGAAGAATCAGTTGCTTTTTTGTTCGTATATCAATTTTTTTTGATCCAGTGTGTAAGCAGATAACAATAGTTCAAAGCTTACAATGATTCCCTCATATTCTTTAAATAATATACATTTATGGTGATTTTTGAACAGATTGAGGAGTGGGCCGACATCTATGCGTTTATGGGCAAGACACTTGCCCTGGAATTTGCAGTCGTTTAATAATAATAATAATAATAATAATAAAATCAAGATAATCATTTTGCAAATAAAAAACAAATTCTTTGTTTATAATCATTTCTTCAACAGAACTTGATTCTCAGAAGCTTTCCTTATTTCCCCACAATCTGTCTAGGTACCATTCACTGGTGCCTAGCCTTTTTACTGGTGCCTTGCCCTAATCACTGGTGCCTGGTCAAATGCCCTTTTTCCTCTGATCTTTTTTTTACAACTTTTTGACCTCTTTATCAAATTCCTTGCCCTTCTTTTGAAATTTCTTGCCCTTTCTTTGAAAATTTTTGCCCTTTTTCGAAAAATATTGCTCTTTTGAGATATTGGAGCCTAGTGAGATTTCCTTAAACATACCTCTGCCGCCTGTCACAAAATAACGAACCCAATTGAGTGTCTGTCCGTGACAACGACAAATTACTGGGTCATAATCAAATCCAGTTTCTAACTGGGGTCTGAATGATCTTTTGTAAAGGAAATTACTCTACGATAAAAGTTTTACTCTGTGAATAACCTATGACACTTAATCAAGTTGACAAAGGCTGGTTTTACATTAAAATGAAAGAGGGGATAACCGATAAAGTCATTGGTAATATAAATAACTTCGACGCCAGTTCCTTTAATTTTGAATCAAAATTTCTGATACTCAAGCAAATTCTCAAGCATCGGAAACTTTTGAGGTGATGTGATCGGCGTTGAAGTCTACACTTGTTGAAGATAGGAAATACAATAACGTCGACGCCGTTCATGAAATTCTTCAATGAAGAAAGATTAATTATTTACATCTAGACCAGCTAGGAAATTCAAACGGCGTCGAAGTTATAAACAATTAAATGTGTTTCAGGGGAGATTTCATTAGGAAATCGGTATGGCCCTTTTAAAAGCGAAATACGTCACAATTTATGACTCACAAACCACAATTTTTATAACAATTGATTGAATAAAAAATTGGGCGAAAATGATGGGAAGAAAATGACGAAAAGAAAATTTGGACTTGGAGGAAAATGAACTCGTCAACTTGACGATAATGGAGGAAATGACGAGAGGACACTTCCTGTGGATTTACAATAATTAGTTCAAAAAATGTTTATTTTTATTTTTTTAAGTATTGTTGTCCAAAATAAAGTAGGGTAGTTACGTTGTGATTTCATATTCTTTTCGCAAGGTCGAAACAATTGAAATCCCACTCAGAAACTATTAATAAATTTTTCAAATCCCAATTTGGTCGTAAGTTGGAAAACGGACGAGGGACTTTGTTTACATTTTGAAAATGCTCAAAGTAATTAACTAAAAGCCATCCTCGCCCTTGAGCATTTCCCTAATGACCCTCATAATGGTACTCTTCCTAAGCTCGTTACCCTTTGAAGGACGTTGAGAAAGGGACGATTGTGTATGACGTCCCACTGATAAGTGGGAAAGGGGCCAAAAGAAGAGGTGCTAAGATTTTTTTCGAGATTTGATTTTGGAAAAAATTTGTTAAGTAAAAAAGATCAGATTAAAATTGGACAGGATGTACGTGGGAATGGGGGCAAGTCCAGACTCGGAGCTGGGTCAGGCAGCCAATTTGATTGAGTCAATGTATTGGCAGTAAGTTCAAAAATTTTAATTTTTGCAGTCATAACGTTTGTTTAAATATAATAATAAAATTAAATGTTGTTTGTCATTTTCGGTAGAGCTCAGATTTGGTTTGTCGTGTCCATCATTCTGATTATTGTCGTTGTAATTCTTCTCGTAGTCGTTGGATGCCTTGGTTTTGCTCTACAGCAACTTCAATGTGAGTACTGAAATTTTTAGATTTTTCAAATTTCAATTGGCAATCCAAAAACATTTCATTCAATGAACTCAAAGGGGATGCTAATGTATATAAAAGAACTGTAAAATAATACATTTTTACATTTTCGTTAAATACTATTCAGCTGAAAAGCAGAAGACGAGAAAGAGTCGGTGTGAAACGCAAGAGGAAATTCGAAATGAAGAAAGTCATCCAACAACGTCATATTTGGACTCGGAAATTTGATATAATAATTAAGTTTTTATTCATTTTAAAATATGTACGTTTTTTGTGGTAAAGCATAAAGCATTTTAAATAAAAATTTTAAAAGTAGATTTTGTAAAATGGTTCATTTGACTGCAGACTGGGAGCATTTTTGTTTTTTGTCCTCTCAACAATTTCTTTGTGAATGCCTTCATTATTTTGCTGAGTCTCGTATTATAAAGTTTCATTTGTGTACCAAGTTTTTCTGTGTTTTAGAATAAAATCATTAATCATATTTTTAATGTTTTTTAACGAAAGACTATATTAAATCTTAATCAACTACGATTGCCAGCGACAAATCATCACGCTTTATTTTGTGCAACTTGGACGCCGTTTAACATTATTTGTGGAGATGCATCGCGTCGGTAATACGGATTCAGACACGTCTCGGTGTTGAAATGCATTCGAGTGATTTTAACTTCACATTAAAAAATTGAAGAGGTAGTTTTATCAATCAAATGGGACATTATCACTGAGATCACACAAAATCAGATTTTAAAGTTGTTTATATTAGATCGACACAAAAATAATTTTAAATCAAATTAAGAAAAAAATTTTTTCGTCTTTCAGACTCACAAAACTGCAGTATAACTACTTTATGGTCATACTACTATAGGCCGGAAAAATAATCCAATTGTAATTGTGCTGACAAGGATTAACGCTACACCAAGCCGCCTCCAGATTTTTCTCATTAGGAGTTGACTATTGTACTAAAATTTTGGATGAATGGCGTCCAAGTCATGCAACTTTTCTCTCTCTCGAGTCAGTGAGTATCATTTCAAAAATGTAACAAATTAATGAAATAAATTATCTGAGCTACTCCTTCTAATAAAAATAATTCATCTAAATATGTTTAAAATGTATCAAATTCAGCCAATTCCTCTCTCACATGCCCACACAAACTACGTCCATGCTTGAATGCTTACCAAAGTGAAAATAAATACACACAATCTCCCCTTCCATCAAAAATAAATATGTACTGTTATTTATTTACAAACAAATTTTCTCAATCCAATCCAAAAACCCTCACAATTCTCTCCCGTCTTTCCACTTCCAATCAAATCTCTCATGTACAATAAATTAATGTGACCCCATCACGACCAGGACCATCAAACCAGCCAAAAAGTAGCTCGCCTCCTTGACCGCAACTCCCCCCGTCATACTACAAGTGGCTTGATCCGAATTCCCGACAAAATTTTCCTTACACCCACAGACTCCCTCGACACACTCAAGTCCTTTCATATCATCACAAACTACCCCCCCCATCTCACACCGGTCATGCATGATTCCTTGACATTTCTCATCTTTTGCCTCCCTCCCAGCCATACACACACACTTCCCATTCGTACAAGTAAGGAACCGGGTAGGATCACACTCCAACTTATCCCCACAAGCTCCATCCACCCCCAAAACTTTACACCCTCCCAACCCGTCATTATCTAACCCTGCATTACATTCACATTTCCCTTGTCGACAAGTCATGTCAATATTTGGATCACATTGTGGTTCCGCCTGCCCTGATTCTGTACTACATGATTCCCCAGCCTTAGACCGACACTCCGGCCCAGCCGTAGTTGAATCGTACATATTTGTTGTAGCCGAACATTCACACTTCCCAGTTTTGACATTACAATTCAAAAAGTGGGTAGCCAAGCAATTTGGTTTGATAACCCCGATGAGAGAACAAGGTTCGTCATAGGTCGAATGACATTTGTTCCCAGCTTCATTGAGGCCTGTCTTCGGTTTACAGCCACACTTGTCATCCTTATCACAAGCCAGATGATCACTTGGCGAACAAATAACTTTGTCTTTGTGTTCACACTGATCTCCAAGTTTTGCTTGACATTTCTTGGCGTAAACTGGATTCTCTTCCTTACACTCACACACCCCAATCTTACTTGTCTCATTTGTCTTACAGGTCAAGTAAGCCTTGTCCAAGCACAAAGGTTGGTCCATTCCATCCGTGGAACAGGGTTGGTCAATCCAAGTCATACATGTGTCACTATCCGGGTCATACTCCGAATTAGTGGTACATCCACATTTCCCCGAGACACCCGAACACTTCATAAATTTTGAGCAGACTCTCGCAGTCCCTCGACATTCTTCCCCATAACCTAGAGTCACAAGGCATCCACCGTTCGGGTAATTTGTCATGTCAATTGCTGTCCCAGCCTCACACTCACATTTATTCTTCGAATTGCATGTGAGGTGTTTCTTGGTGTCACAATGGGGTCCAAAGGTTGGGATCGTCTCACAGGGATTTGCAAATCCAGCCACACAAACACCATCGACTAGCTCTGTTGCAAGTTTACACTTACATTTTCCATTTTTGAGTTCATTGTCACTGTCACATTTTAAGTGGTTGTTGTTGGAACAAAGAGGTGCCATAGTTCCCTTAATGTTACAGTCTCCACCGATTGCGTTGGTGGCACACACGTCTTTTCCCTTATTATTTTCCCATACCTAAAACGGGGTTTGTCAAATTAAAAACATTATTGTGGATTGATCCACCGGATTCATAGAGATATTAATAGAGAAATCAATTCACTAGTAAAAAATTTACTCACCGTCCCAACCCGGCATTCGCACACTCCGTTGGTAAGGTCACCATCATTGGGTTTACAATAGAAGAATGTGACGGCGGCATCACAGTCGACGTCACCAGTAGCGACGACACAAGCTTGGCCGTGATTTTGCCCGGCGGCCAATTGGAAAGAGACGAGGAGGAGTAAAAAGGAAATCATGGAATTCTTAGCTGAGTTTGTGAAAGTCATTTTTCTTTTGAAAAAAAAGACTTTTCACTATTAAAAAATTAAATACTCGCTGACCTAGTATAGTAAAGACACCAGGCTGTTCAAACTTTTGGAGGTGACTGTGGACTGTAGAGTTTTTTTCGGACAGGTGAGATTAGGAGGTAATTGAATCTGTCGGAGGATGATCGGCAGGGGAGGGAATCATGGTGTGAGGTAGATAAGATACTAAAATGTAAAAAGAATTAATATCAATCATTTTACATGTCCTGATTGAATTGGGCAAGCTAGTTTCGATACAATGGAAGAAGGTTTTGTAATCAATAAAAAAAAATGTATGGCAAAAAATACTGGGGAGAGTGTGTGAGTCAAGTATTTGTGTGTGTGTGTGTGTGTGTGTACGAAGCGAAGTGCGCACGGGACAGTTTTTTGTGTAATGGAAATCTTGTTTAATGAATCGATGGTTAAAAATACTTACTGGTAAGTGACTGTATTGTTTCAATTGGTATGACAAAATACAATGAGAATATCAGGAGATGATAAATCCAATCAATCATGGAATCTGGATGTGTGTGTGAACAATACGAATTTGATTATATCGATATTTTTTAATTATTAGTAGGTAAAGTCCGATTGCAAATTAGGAGAGAGAGATGTGGGTAATCAAGTAAGAGGTGGTCACCTTGGACTGTAGATTATGAATCATAATTTGTGATGGAATGAGAGCACTATGCCATTCCGTTGCATAAAATGTGGATCGTGTGGGCAAATGGAGAATTGGATTTTATATTGAAATTGAATACTCAATGGATGTGATTTGAGAGTGAGAGAGAGAAATGAAGCTAGATTTTTGTCCAGCTCGATTGTATATCTAAAGTTATATGAAACTAATCTGAAGGTCGGAAAATTGATTTTTGATTAGAATAATTGTCTTTCATGTGGATTAATTACTTAGTAGGCACATCTCCTTTTTAATTCTGCTTTCTTATTTGAGGTTTTTTTTATGTTGAGGACTCTCTTCAGAGTTTAGAAAAGAAATCATTTTTACTGATGAATGACACATAAGGATAATTAAAATGATAATAATTTAAAATTGGATTGAAGGCATTACTCTGGCTCATTTTAAAATGAATTCGGGATTGGTGGAGTTCGACGCCGTTTCAATGTTCACAAGCTCTTTTTGGCCGTAGGGTAATAGGGGGAAAAACTGTCAACTTACTGCAATTAAGAAGGGTTGATTTCATATTTTCAACTATTTTTTTTCAATGTACAATCTAATGAATTCATGTCCGGGATGAAAGATATGAAATGGAGTTTATCCACTAGAAAGTATACAATTATCTGAGAACAGTAGTTGCAAACTATTTTTGACAACGATTGATTGTTCATGGGCGCATCATTATCGCTAATATTTAACGATTGGTTTGTGTAATGTGTCCCAGTTGGACAAATTTGTATTTGCAAGCTGGTATGTGTATGTGTGTGGGGTAGTCATTTACTGATAAGTTGTATCAATTATCGGAAAGTAAATCAGTAAAGACACTGATCTGTTTAATCTACCTCTCGTTGGTAAGAGCGTTGGCCTTCCTGCAAAATAGCACTTCTGCATTTCACTCCTGACGCAGTATCAAAGCGAGCATCAGTAGAGCCATGAGAGCGTATGCTGCGTCTGGGGCCAAATGCAGATGTGCTATTTTGCAGGAAGGCCAACGCTCTTCAATTATTATTTTATTTGATTCGATGGATTACTATGAAGGCGTAAATATGTATTGCATACGTTTATTTTAGTTGTATTATCATTTTGACAACTATTTTTAAAAAACCCTTGTCCTCCGAAGACACTTTACTACACTTATGCATTCTGTATTGACAAATAAGAAACATCGGCGTCCAAGTACAACATTGATTTTGGGGAAATTCTCGAAACTTTATTGCATAATTTTTTAGAATGCTATTATTGAATGGCACAAAGAATGCTAGAGCGTACGAGAATAATGAATGGTTATTCTAACAGTGAGTACTTACCAAGGCCCAGAAATCTCTCAGGCCAGGCTGGAATGTGGGTTTTTAATTGCTTAAACTCGGAGGATTTTGTCACGTACATGTTGTATAAAATGATGGCAATAATAAAAATTATCATTTCATTAATTAGGTCGTAAATATGTCATAGTGGAGAGAACAGTGTGGGCCCTTTCTCCAGTGTGCGTCTTCAAATGTTGATTCAGATGACCCCTTATTATTATTGAGTAATAAAGACATTTCTGACACGGGTGAATAATTTTCAGTTTTTAATATCAATTTATTGTAATATTACGGCACCAATATTACTCATTAGAATTAAAGGTAACATTCTTCAAACGGATTATCACAACATAAATTATATACACATGTGTAAGCTAATTTACTACATAATTTGAGTATTTTTTTTTACAAAAACAACTGTCATCAGCTCTACACTATACACAACATAACAAAAATATTAAAGTTACCATACAACGTTACTAACTATTTTGACCTTATTCCAAACACGTACAAAATCCGGCTCAAAATCCTGTCCATGAGCAATTATATAAAATATTGGTAGGATACTCTCATCCTCCTCCTCACTTCCCGTTAAATTATTATTGTACCATTGTCTCAATTCTTGGACAGAGTCTGGACTACCAGGAAATTCCCAAGTCCCATTGACGTGTATCCTTTTAATGACCTCTCTCTTCATCCTTTGATTGTAGCTCTCAGGGAGAATCCCAGTCGTGAAAATGTCATCCATGGAAATTCTTGTTTTAAAATTTCTTAACTCTAGTAATAATTTCTCAATCACATTCACTGTAGTGAGTTGTCCAAATCCAGAACAGTAAGGAGGATACATACTACCCGGGTAATCCTCTTCGGACACAAACCAGTTGTCCGTATTAGGTTTCCGAATGGGCATCTTGTCATATTTTGTGTCACCATAAATGTTCGAAGAGTTCAGGTAGTAAGAGGGATTGTTGTTGAGTAATTTTATCATCTCAAAAATGTTCATCACTACATCATCATCTACTTTGATGACGACCTGAGCCTTTGGACAAAATTCAATGACCCACTCGAGTCCCATTATTGACTTTAGAGTCAAATTACGGTAAGTATCTGTAAAATTACCCATTGTGAGGTCCCCATGAAGGTCAAACTCTTTCTGAAGATTTTCTGTAATGGATGGATCTTCGTTATTTTCTTTTTGACCCAGAAGAAAATTGAGAGCCAGGACAGTCCATCCTCTGTATTGTTGAATGGAACCCCATGTCTTTCTCTGAAGACGACGACGATCAAAATTAGCTCGAGCAGAATTAACTATGATGACGATTGTTCTGTTGTAATTTGAAAGGGAGGGACACAGTGAAATGTTATTCCATATAAATTGTGATGTAAATTTTTGGGTTGTAGGGATGACGGACCAACTTGAGTATTCTGGAGGTGACGATTTGTAGTTGAATTGAAAAGAGTCAATCTTTTCATAAAATATCCCTTCCTTGTCAACGGAATAATACAAATGATGCACACAGACCATCTACAAAAACAAAATACGAGTAGTTTCAAATTATTTCTATTTCTATTTTCAAAGTTGAACAGAATAATAAATTACAGAATGAACAGAGTTTATGAGTCCCTGTAGTTGACACTTGACAAATTTGTGGATTTTTATTATGATCAAAATTTTGTTGACCTTACCATTATTGCGAAGATAAACATATATCCCTGAATTCTATATTGTTTTGGGCTCCATCCTAAAATATATACACTGAACAGTAAACAAAATTTGTCGGTATTATAAATTGAATTATTTTACACAGTTTAATTGTGTTCTCACCTGTGCAGAACAATTTCATGACGGAAATTCGGTCCGACTTTGATTTTTTTTGAAACAGAGATCAGAGAAAGCACATGAAAATTTCTTTGAAAGAAAATGAGTAGTTGCATTTATCTCGGTCGCAGTCGCTAGTGTCCATTGCGATATACATATATGATGAAAGTCTCCTGGACCAAAGTCTGCTACTTTTATCTTTAATTGTAATTTAACTTGCCTACTCGTCAATTTTGCTTGTCGCGATCGATCATCAGGGGTCCAGCAGGTCATCACCTACCGGAAAGTGTGTCGCACACTCATCATATTCTGTCACATTGCAGGTAATAA
>WJFB01002305.1:0-20397 GCA_009870185.1 Pygmarrhopalites habei
CAATATGAATGGACGAGTTTTCAGAAACAAGGGATTATTTTGTGTTCGCCGTTCGGCAGGAATGAGAAGAAGAAATGTACACAAACCAAGTTTGTACAAACCTCAATCAGAATCCCCCTTAACAAAGGCTTTGCACATGTGAGAGACCCAAAGTCCCACAACCTCAACCTTCTCTGTATTGACAATAACTATTTAGAAAAGGACAATAGCAATTCGTAATATTAGCCTGCCTTTTCCAAATTATCCGCACCGTTGCATCCCTATGCACATCCCCTCTCTTTCCTCCCCACTCCCTCCATGTCAATTCAGTGCAGGGTGCAATGGGAACGACTTTGATTCTCCTCGACATTGACATTCCAATTTGCAAACTCTACCCTCATTCATACATACAGCAAGCCAGCCAGTCAAAATTTTACACAATGTTTCTTAGTGTACAAAATTTCTAAGCTCAATCCATGGATTTGGTTCTTTTTTATTGGACGGAAAAGAGTCAATTGTCATTTATGGGATAGAATTTATTTGGCGTACACTGAGCAGCTCAGTTAGACACAGTTTTTCAGCTCCTTACTCACTTGATAAAATGTTAAACATGCTGTTGCGAATTTTTAGGAGTTGTTTAACAATACAGTTTACGACTTGTGAGTCAAAAGTGGTTGTATCATAAAAATTAGACCGAATATGACCATTTTAGATATTTAAGATGTTGTAGTGAGTCAGGTGGAAATGATTTTTTGGTTTCCACTCAGAAAATTCCAACTGTTTTAATTTTCTTACAAAAATTTGATGTTTTCGCGTACGTAAAACATAAGAATACAAAGTTGGAGGGAGAAGAGGATATTATAATTTTGATGACCTCTCTCCAGGTCAAGGTTTTGTCCTGTGTGTGGAGGATTTCTTTGTGGGAACTCTTCAAGTCGGCACATAGTAATATGTTGTGTGTTTAGGGAGACTTGGTTGAATAGAAGGAGTATAGAGTGAGGCTAATTAAGGTGTATAGTGGAGGGGGAGATATAGTATGGAGTAGAGAATGGAGGGTTCGTAAATTTGAAGGGAAAGGTCGTCGAGAATAAAATGGTTTGAAAATGGCATTTGTGGTTCTAGTGGGGAATCTGGATGCATGGAATGGGTTGTGGAAGGAGAAGGGAGAAAGCGCGTAGGTGGATCCTAGATTTATAGGTGCAATCTTGGTTTTTTGGGTGAGAGTGTGTGTAGTGGGTGGGTAATACTCGTAATAGTCCCATCAACCAGGGAGGAGGAGGAGAGATAGAGCGGGTGTCTGGTGTCCGTATTTTATATTTGTCTCCACTACCAGCCAACCAACTACTACCCTCTCCTCCTCCTCCTCTCATCCTTTGTATCCTCCGCGTGTGTGTGTGTGTGTGAGTATGTGGGGAGTTTTGAGTTTGGTAGGAGAAGGTTATTGCCTCGATGGACATTTGCTGAGTTGCATGTCTCATGCATTAAAATTTTGATTTGACTTTGTGATTAATTGGGAGGGTTGGTTGGGGTGGGGTGGCTTTTGTAATGTTTAAGATATTTTTGCAAGGGAGACGGAGTAAATTAAATGGAGCTGAAAATTTGACTATACATCTAATAATGCTTACTCCAAATCTCACACAGTCGGGGTGAGAGTGTGAGCAATTTTGAAAAAGAGTGAGGAGGAGGGAATGCCACTATAAAATGTGCACGTGTTTCAATATACCTTCCCCAATCTCCAGTCATTATCCATAAGCTCACCACGATAAGAGGTTTACCCGGGAGGAGGAAGAGAGAGGGAGGGAGCACGTCACAACTTGTAGTCATTTTTCCTCTCAGTATTTCCGAACGTTTTACATGTTTTTACACCGTCCTCCTCCTCCTCTCACATTTATAATAACATACATATATATTATTGTTCCTTACATGTGGTTCAAGGAGTAGCAGCAGCAAGTGGCAAGGAAAATTATGGAGGAGTAGGAAGGTTGGTTACAACTGAAAGCTTACACTTTCTTTATGACTTGGGAACCGCCACCGCAGGACTACTGGACTTTTTTTACCATGCTGAGAACACACACACGTACACACAAGTGTAATGTGTGTGTGATGCTTTTCCATGGAGGACCAAACACGTGAAATTATTAAATAGGACCCACAAGCCGGTTTCTTCTCTCAAACCAAGAGTCTTCAATCAACATTACAATACATTGTTAAGACATTATATTAGGTGGTAGGACGAGGATTTGCCCCTTTAAAAATTCAATTCCACAAACCTTCCATCTCTCTCTCAACTAGCAGGATTTTTTTTGTATAATGTGCGTCTTTCTATCAAGGAGTGAGGTAACACTTTCAATTACTTGACTGAATGGCTAATCATGGCTTTTGGTAAATGTTCTCTGGGTTGTACTGGGAGAGATGTTCTTACTTTGTAAAATTTAATTGGAGCTTTAGGATATTTATTGACACTAAAACTTTTATTTGTTCCGTGAGTGTTTACTGTTTGTGTTGTTTGTCATGTTAACAATGCTTACGAAAATCTTCCTTAACGAGGTTTATTCTTGTTCCCCACTTCCAAAGTCGAAAAAGTGGGACAAAGCTGATTTTGAACATTATCATGGACAGGGACTAAATACTTAAATAAGTTTTTTTGTGGAAACCATTAGTGGTGGTGATTTGGACTGGCTACGCATTACAAAGTTTGTGTGAGGGGGAGAGGGGGGCTAACTAGGCATCCAATTAACACCACGTTATACGCACGCAGTTGTTAGTGAGGTGGAGAGAAGTTCAGAAAAAGAGTGGAAAAAATGGGAAGAAGAGGATAATGTAAAGTTTTCATTAATTTTGTGTAGGCTGTTAAAACTATTATGGATGGTATTATCCGTAAGTTTTTTTCATTCTCCTTCCCCCCCTTGTGTCCGTGTTTGTGTGTGCTAGGAGGTGGATATGATGGTGGTTTGTGGTGTCGGCGACGTTAGAACGTGAGTTTAATAATCGATAAGATTTATAACTTAATTTGAGCACACATTCACGTTCACATGAACGCCATTAAGATTCTCCAATGGACAGTTACTAAATCCACCTCAGCCAAATCATCCATTTTCCTCCACATTTTCAAGGTTGATTTTCTATAAGATGTGCAAATCCTCGTACTACATACTAAAATGTGTGTGTACTATGAATATTTGCATATGTTTGCATTCACAAATTGCCCTCTCTACATTACCATTCCAGTTGGCATCATTCACATTCGATTGTGTCTTGGATTTTGTGCATTTTTTTGGTGAGTACATGTCTGTGTCATGGAAGATACATGTGTTGATATGATCAATTAGGCCATTATAGATTGGACTGTAGTATGAGGGCAGCAGGTGTTTTTTTCCTAAGGATCATCTATCCACGACTCCGTCTCTATTCTATACTGACTGTCTTTCTTTTTTTTCATACTCGGAATCACCCTCTAAAATAAATCATGCTTGTAAGGAGGGATATCATCGACACCATTTCTCTCTCTCAATTTGTCATATTCTCCATGCAGCATGCAAGTCTTTTTTTGTGCTTTGTTTTTTTTTGCAAACTTTGTCCAATTTTTCTTTGCTTTTCGTGTTTCTCATAAAGACTTGAACTGTGTGTGTGTGTAGAACATTGTTATCTGAGTTTCTTTTCAGTTGGAGTCAGGAAGGAGCAAGTCAAGGGAGAGATGGGCTATTCTTTTCGCCATTTCTTTCTCCCTTCTGTCCCTCCTTCAAGTACAAAGTGTTGTTTGTTTGTTTGTATTTCAACTGTACTTTGAGAGAGGGAAAGAGGAGAATGTTTTTGGATCCATGCTTATTTTGTTGTTCGGAGTTTGGAAAGGGGGGAGGTAATGTGGAGTTGAAAAGAGATTTTGTGTTTGTGTCCAGGGCCCAGAGCCTCCCTTGCCATTCTTTTGACAAGATGGAGAAGATTCCATGTAGCTTTTAGCCAGTCTTTGAGAAAAGGGAGAGAGAGATAGGAGTAAAGGGATTCTTCTTTTCTCATGGACCTGTCTGCCAGTCTTTGTTGGCCTTTGGGTAATTATGAAGAGTTTTTTTCTTCTTGCATTGGAGAAGGGGGAGGGGGAGATTGAAAAGTTTTTTTATGTCGATTTGAGTTGAGTGTAAATGAGGAAGGATTTTGGGAGTAAGTAAAAGTTTGGATTTAGTTATATTTCTTAGAAAGTATTTGTTGGTGGGAGGGACTGGGGACGTATGTAAATAATATTTTGTGATTCAATTTGGGCATAAAAGTATTAGATGGGAATGTGCTGGTGGTGGGTTGGATGTACATTTGTGGAGAGGCCAAGGGAGGGGAAGTCTGGAGGATGAAGTTGGTTTTAGTTGGATTTAACAATCATGGCAAAGTAATTTCAAGTTGAATGTCTTTGCCGGTTTGGATGTTTTCTGTGTTTGGAACGGGCGTAAATTAAAGTAAATCTTGACGTCGTTCTCGTCGTCTTGTTGTTCTCTTCCCGAGAATCGTAATTGGTCATCAGGGATTTAGTCCAGTCGAGTGTGTCTTCTGCAAATTTCTTGTGCAAAAATTAGAAAAAACCGGTTCACTCTACCAAGACAAATCCTGTTTCAGAATTGTCTTTGTGTACTGTGTGGATATTTGAATGTGCAGTATAAATGATCGTAGTTGGTATGTACAGGAATTTTGGATTTGCGTAAGTAATAACAAGAGCAGCAGGTTTAGAGACTTGTCGTCATTACAAGAGATGTGTATGTGTGTGTGTTGTAGTGACATAATAGATGTATTATGCGTCATACCAACAAGAGTCTATTCCATACAACAACAACAACAAATGTTGAATTGAAGAACGGAGGGCAGGCACACGTTCCTATTTTAATATTATTAGCATTGAATGTATGGTAAATCTGTCTCTCTATATTTCACGTTTGTCAAAATCTCGACAAGTTCTCATCCTTATTCTTGTGCGTATGTGTGTGTGCTTTTTTGTGGTTTTAACTATGGATCTTATTCAAGCCTTCACTCACACACTGTGTGTGTGTGACTCATACAATATACTTCGTTTCTTAGGTATCAACAATACGTAGAAAAGCAATATTATACATCTTGTATATCTTTTATGGAATACTGACAGCTCGTCTCTTCCTCTGTCTATTTTTTTTTGTTAAATCCACTTAGCGGCCTTTTAAGCCTATCTTTACCTCCCTCCTTTCTACTTCATATCGATTTTCACCAGTCAGTCCCTCTCTTTCTCTCTCTCTTAGAGAGAAAAGTATCAGCTATCTCGGGCGTTTAATTATTCTCACGGAAAAATCTTAAAAAGATGACACGTGATATCTTATTGTGAGGTGTTCCTGAACATGACTGAGCAGGAGAGTGGAGGGGGAGAAATGAAAACTATTAATAAATATAAGTTTTTGTTCTTGGGCAAGGCAAGGGGTATGTATGATGTGTGTGGGGAAAAGTGTCTCTGCTCTTGTGTAGTGAAGAATTGAAGGGAGGGGAAGGGGAGGACTAGGACGGAGACAAAGTGATAATTTATGCATCACCCTCAACCTTGCCTACTGCCCGTAAATCATGAGTGACAGAGGAAAGTTGTCGAGGAAGAAGAACAAGAAGACGGTTTTTTCCCTCCCGCTTTTACTACTTCTGTATGTACTCTGAGATATCCATAAAGAATTCAAACAATCGAATTTTTTTGTGAGTGTACATATATTTCTTTGGTTGTAGTATCTGTACGGAGTGGATATGGTCCATCATCATTTGTCCTTGTTTTCCCTTACGATATTCATTGTTGCGAATGCCCTACAGATAACTTTGAATATTCAATTAGATGTGTTGGGGGGATGGAATAAATGTGTGGAAGATGTTTTTTATGTGTAAACTCAGAGTGATTCAATTCAATTAATTTTTTATTCTTCTTAAACGTCTAATCTAATAAATGCAATATATCAAAGGAGACCGCTTCGTCGCCGTGTGGTATAGCTAAATAGCTACGAAGTTTGTTGTGCAAATTGCACACGTCATTTTTTTCTCTTATTTTTTTTCTCAACTGTCACTTTTATAGTCAGACAGAGACGGTGTAGGGATGAGGTGTGTTTTGTTGCCCTCTTGACCTCCCACTCTCTTCTCATATTCTTCTTGTTTTTTCAATTTCTTAAGAAAGTGTGAGTCGATTGTATTGTACTCATGAAAGTAAGTACCTTCGGATGGATTTAACCTGCTCATTGGATTTTAGTCAAGAGTTTTGATAAGACAGGAAAACTGTTTTGAATCCAAACGGGAATTTAGTGTTAAGAGATGGTTAATCTTTCAGACTTGATTTGAAAAATATCTGGGTAAAGGAATTGGTAGAGTTGATTTGAGGGTTTTTTTCAGAAAATCCACTGAGCAGGGTAATGTTGATCATCATAATTATGTGAACGGGTTGACGGGTTTTTTTATATTGAATATTGATGCATGAGTATGTATGGTCGGCTTGTTGTACTCGTTGTTGATTGATTTGCGATTGCACTTTACAAATGGGGATGAATGGAAAAAAATGCTATCCTGTAATTTGCTAGTTATGAGTTGTGTGTGGTTCTGAAGTACGGTGTATTTAATCAGGTTCAACTGTTGGTCAAGTGAAAAGATTGAGAAAACAATCTGGCTGTATCAGGATTTTTTTATATCCCACTCTCTCGCTAATGAAGAGTAAGTACAATTGTTGCTATCGAATGTGCAGAGTGACAAGGAGTGTGTGGTGTCGGGTCAAGAAAAATTATTTGTTGTCTGGGTGTATGTTTTAGCTCTCTGTAAGTATAATCATCCCGGGATGAGTAATAATTATATTATATTATGATTTGAATGACTAAGTTCTCACCAATGAGGAAGTTTAGTGAGTCAAAATAAAAATGTTAGTATGTACCTAGAGAGTACTCATTTGATTAATTGTAAAAAATGGTGAGGGACTGAGTTGAATGTAAATGAGGACCCAATGATGATGCTTTCGTGTATACATGTGAATTAGGCAAATTGAATACTACTGGACACTCAGAGTGACTATTGAATATTTGTGCATTGTCCACATACTAATATATGCTGTACATGGCACAGTGTGAATGATTCTTTAATTTTGTTTAATGTACAAATCAATGACCTGTTGGGAGTGAGGAATGGTGGAGTTTTACCACTTCTTCTCTAAATAGTTTTTTTTGTACTGTATCTAGGGTACTGAAATATTTTCAGCCAAATACTGGGAAACAAAAGAGGACTGTTGACAAAATTAGTATTATATTTATTAACGTGCTTCCATTCTACCAAGTGACTTTACAGCATCGATTATTATAGTAGGATGTTGACAAAATAGTTCAAAAGTGTATAGCTAAGCGAAAGATTAGCTGTATCTATTGCAAGTCAGATGAGGGACCGGAGGTGGAATGACATTCTTCCTACAGAAGGACCGAAGTATCATTTGTGTTGAATACTTGTAGACAATTTTCGCGATTTCCGACCTGTTTTCAACACGTTAATAAAGGCAATGAAATGAAACTAGTCAGGGGAGTATATTTGCATAAGGAAGGACCGAATTGGGTTGTCCTCTTATAATTTGTGTAAATTAATATTTAAGTGAAGTAAATGGATGGAAAGTCAAAGTTAAGAAAGTGCAGGAAATACATACGTTGTCGTTGTGTGTGGTGAGAGTAACAAGGTGGTTGAATTTTCTTTGGTCAGTTTTCGTGACTTTTTTATAAGACTGTTTAGGTGTGATAAATATAAAGTAGGGATAATACAAAAATTGCGTGTTGTTTCCTTCTACTGTGTGGACTGAGAGGTGTTTATAAACACATCTATATACTATATAAATATGGTATTTTTCAAATGTTGTCAGATGATAGGCGTCAGACTACTTTTGCTGGAGGAAATTTGATTCCCTACAATTATCTCATGAAAGAGGAGAAATGAGGACGACTCACATTGAGGCTGGTTTGTGTCTGACCACGATCATCGTGATGATGAGCAGTCCTTGTGCCATTACTTGAAAGGCACTTGCTTAAAGTGGCGAATTCAGGCGGAGATACATAAAAAATGTGATAATAATTGTTATTGGATAGCCTCCATACTTTTTTACGTTCCAGGTGGATTTTAATTTTTAAAATAAAATCTTTGATAGATGAGCATCATAATGTAATATAATAATATGTACTAGCTTGAAATAAATAATAAAGCCAAAGTCAAGGTATTCTGGTTGTGAGGACGTTGAATAGGCGACAAGAAGAAAAAAACGTAGGAAAAATGAAAGAGGGATCAAGTAGTAGTTGTTGTTACGATGATACTACGTATTATACAGTATTATGAGTGCAACTTTGTAGTAGGTACAAAATATGTTCTACATGAAAGGTTACCACACTGTATCCATGTTTAAAAACAACATTACTATTATGATCTGGTGTCAGAGTTGTTCAATCTGCATATAAAAATGTGAATGCAATTTATAAGGTTTCATTCTTTATATCCACATACAATTATTGGTCATGAATCTTCCTGTTTAACATTTATCGTTCTCTTTGTTTGTTTGCACAAAATTGAATCTTGCTGGATGGCTTTATATAGTATAAAGAATACTGGAACAAAAAACACTTTGAGAAAATTCTGGACGCTTTATCTCTCGAATCAAGTTTGTGTGTCAGCGTGTGTGTGAAGAGAGTTTGTTTAGCATGAAATGCATTTAAGCTCATTATTTTGGGAGTTAAAAAGATAGCACAACAAAAGAACGGCACTATCCATCCGTCAGCTTAGTAAATGATGAACGTGATAAAAAGTGCATCTTTTAATAAAAGACTTTTATTCATATTTCTGTGAACTAAGTGGAATGTAATTAAATTGATAATTATTCATGCATTTGTGAAAATCAGGCTTTTTCCTTTTCCTTTTGTAAATATTCGTAGTGTATGTTGGAGGATATTAATACATGACCCGTGTAACCCGTTCATACCTTTTGGATTCATTTTTATTTTTGTCTTGGAGTATCCTTGAGAGGAACTTTAGTAGGGAAGAGAAAAGCTGGTGATGACGGTGGTGGTCATGTGTAGTTTTTGTTCCCTGAGGAAATGTGAATCGTGTGTGATTCTGATTTATTGGAAGGGAGAGGGGGGATCCTCACACACACACACACACAGTCTTATCAACATTTATATGATGATCGTCTGGATAAAATGTTGAGACAGTAGGCTGTGCAACTTATATTTTTATGCTCCCCCCTCTCTCTTTCACAGCAGTGAGAAATCCAAATCTTGATTTTTTCCCCTGTTTCTCGTCTCTTGGATATTTTTCACTTCCTAGGACTATCTGCACAGTAGTAGTATGTAGTAGTACACAGTACAGTTTGAGTTTTTGCAATGAAGGGAAAAGTTTTGCTTCTCTGAATGTTTCTTTCTTTCTTTCCCCGTGACTACCTCCACTCTCACTCACTCTCTCCTCTTGTACTTTATGAGAATTCAATATGGGGGCACGTTGACGGAGTCATCACAGCGTGAGAAAAAATGGGGCATAATTTTAACATGAAGAAGCATCCTCCCTTTCCTCTCTTTCTCTTGCTCGGTTGTCCTACGTCTAAAATGTAAATATAGGGAAAATTTAGTGCAAAACAAAAAACTGTGAAATTTATAAATGTATAAACATGGATTGTTCCACGAGATAGAAAGAGAGTCTTACAGTGAATTTTAGTCTCCGCCCCGTTTGTTCAAAATGACAAAGAGTGTTATATGGTAATATATGCTTCCCTTTTCTTTCATGTGTTTCAATGGAGGGCGAGATGCTGTTGGCATTCATAAATAATAAAGTTATATGAAGTGGAGGGGGAGAAGGAAAAAGAGGAATTGTATAAATGAGTTGAGACAAAAGTCTTGTCAAAAAAAATGTTGTTGTTACTTTGCTCATGATGTGAACGTGTATTTTGTTCCCCTGTACTTGATACCTTGCACTCAGTGTGGAATATGGGATGAGATACTGTACTTGGAACATAACATTGTTTGATTCCCTGTGCTTGTGTGTGTGGGGAAAGCAAATCATTTCTCCCAAAAAAATTTTGTATTCCTCACTCATCCTTCACGTACACACAGGGTAATAAGATACGCTACGTTTTTTGAGGGAAAATTGTGCAGATTTTCAAAGGAAAGTGAAGATGGGTGTGATTTATGTATTGATCATAACAATGTTAAGATGATTTTTTTGTGAAAAATATATTGACCTACTTTTAATCTGTTTCTTTGTGTGTAGGCCCACAAGGACAACAGTCTCCGCGCACCCTCCACATTTTACATAATTCAGAGTACCCAGCCTCAACCTTTGCATTATTGGAAGTTCCTCAAGGTCCTCAAGGTCCGGGTCCTGTCAATCCGACCTCCACGACCTCAGGGATGAAGACTGTCTCTTTGGTGGCAGACAATTTGTTTGATCTCCTCGTCATGAAAATGGCCCCCGTCTACACTTCCAAGAAGAATAAGATTGAGTCGAAGGGACAAAGGTTTGAGTTGGGTGACTTTGTTGTGAAATTAGGGAGCGTGACCATGTCTCAGAATTTCAAAGGCGTACTTATTGAGGTTATTATGATTTGTCAACCACCCTTTTCTTAATTTTGATGTCAACGAGTAATTTATTTATTGTTTGACTTTTTGGTTGAGTAGGTCGAGTATCGTCCTTGTGTTGTTGCAGAGGCTTGCTGGGAGCTCCTCATGGAATTTATGCATGGGATTTTTGGTCCAACAAGTGTCCCAAGAACACTCCAGGTTAGTCTTAAATAATAATGATATTTACTTTTACTTTACTTACTTATACTAGACTGTTCATGCTAAATACATGTGATCAAACAATGTTGTACTTATACATGTATTTCATTTTTTATAAAATTCTAGCCGAGAATTAAGGAAGTGTACACACCGCTGGACACCATGTACCAATACATGGACCAGTTTTCTACTTACCGGAGGGCTTAATTTTTTTTTAAAATTTCTAACCCTAATGTTCTCTAATAAGGTTTGGTTATTTTTCTGATTACTTTGTACCACTGACTAATGTGTGTTATGTGGAGGAATCACAGTTGGTAGAATGAGCCTTTTGTTGCTCTGATATTTCTTCATTGATTACATTTGTAAATAAATAAAACATTTTGATTGAGGCAACAGTCGTTCATGATTATTTAACTTATTTGCAAATTTTGACGAATTAAAGATATTTCGGATACATCTAGTAACTAGTTGGAGGGATGTAGACGGAATTCTCCACGTTAATACATAATCATATATAATAATAGTCGCCGAGTTAACGATAGTACTACTACTACTACTATAATAATAAGAGACTCTCCAAAATATAAGGTGAGACGATACGACTGACAAAATTCAGAGGATATTTTCCCAAATACAAGTAAAAGAGGCAAATTTTTTTGGAGAAATTTACTTACATTTTGACATGCACTGACTATATTTGGGTAGGTCAGCTACGTTTTTCTAAATTTATAACATATTTATATAATACATATTTATATGTAAAAAGTTTATACAATTTGCAAACACACGCACCTGTTGAGTTGATTGATTGTAGATTGTGGATATTTACATATTCAGGCTGAATAAACTGCCACAGAGTAGAATACCTTGAAAACATTTTGTTGTTTTATTAATTAGTCATTCCATTTTACCAGATTGCCTCTCTCTCATGCAGTTGCATGAGAGAGACATACATTATTACGACATATATTATTTTCAGCTAATTTTGCGCTTGTAAGTTAATCGGTTCATCACGCCTGTCTTCTGAAAAAGTTACTAGAATCTAATAATTAGATAGGAATATACATGATTATAGTTGAACAATTTCCACCATATTCCTTCCCTCTGATGTGAATTATTCCCAAATGTTAATTTGAATGGGTTTAATAATTTTTTCCAAGAGCATAAGCACGTTTAAAATGTAATCTGGACAAATTTTAGGAGCCGCGACTGGAAATTAACTCTGTTGAAGATAAGCTCAGTCCCAATATTATTATGATTATTGCCTTTTATTTATTGGATGATGCGTGTATGCAGGGCTAGACTATGCAGTACATTTTGTGAAATTGAGGAGGAGAACACACCATTAGTAAACGTAGAATAATTAACGTCAGTGTATGTGTGTGTGGGTAGAGGTATTGTTTTTGAGACGTACAAGAGTCTACCTTAATTTGACTTATGACCTGGCTCTGCTACTTGCCTGGGGCACTAATAAATCAAACTGGATAATTAAAATGCTGACTCAGGATTACCAATGGTCGTTTCCCTCTCTTTCCCTTTCATCAAGTGTCGTTGTGGTAATGATAATGAGACGTTCTTCTCCTCTTCTTGTCTACTTGTTTACCTGAGTTGGAGGATGACTGCTGAAGTAAAGTGAGTGTGAGCTCTCTTAACACAATGTTAATTGAACTGTTCACAACTAATTTGGTTTTCACTGAATGCATGTGTGCACACGGGGTCATCATCATAATGAGGCATCCAACGTGTAACATTTTGATTTATCAAGTTTTTACCACAACAACACGGCCAACAAAAATCTCTCTTTCTCCTTTTAAAACTTTTAAAGTATATGAGGCTATTTATACACAAATTATTATTGATTACAAGGTAAGAAAAGTCTTGGGAAGGAATTTATGTGAGGAAGATTTGGGTGGAAGTAGAGGAAGGAAGACTCGGTTGGGTAGCCATAAATTCTTTTCTCCGAGACAGAGAGAGAGTCTCTTTCTATTTACAATTGAGATTTGAAAGTTTTCTATACTTGTCCTCCTACTTCCTCTTTCCATGTGCGTCCGCTTTTTCACGTATCCACAATGCCTCGTGGGTATTTTATTCCCCGGACGGAGGGTGTGTGTGTTGTGCTGCTTTTTACATTATTTGCACAAATCAAAAGGAGGGTAGCTAAAAATAGAAAAATAAATTCAAACCACACACACACACACACACAAATACACAAAATACTCTATACGTTACCATTAGAATCAACCCAAGAATATACTCTTCCCTGACATTTTATAATTTACCTTTAATTTTTCTTGTTCCTTGCCCCAATATTTTATTCAAATTACGACATCCTTCCCTCAATTTATTTACCCAAATTGCATGGAGTCATTTTGGAAGGGAACAGCATTTGGAATGAGATTGCGAATGACGGTTTTTGATATCGTCAAGCCTTCCAGATTGTGAAGCCGTCCCTCCCTCACATACTTTTACTTGTAGACTACAAGTTGTAGTGAGATACTCACGGGAGAGTTGAAGGGATCGTGACTTTCGGTGTGACCGATCAACCCGAGGGGCTGAATTTTCCCCGAGTATTATTTGATGACTGAGATAAAACTTGCTTGCTCCTTCCTCCTCTCCTTAAGTCAGTTGTGGATGCACACTACACAGGTGTGACAAACAATACATGTACTTTACTACAGTAGGTGTGTGTGGGTGCGTGTTGGGTGAATTTTTTTTGGTGCAAAAATTCATCGATTTGAATCGATTTTATTCACTTGGCACAGTCAGTCCTCGTCATCATGTAGTTGATGTTATTTAAGTTAACCCCTTCCTCTTTCCTTCTCTTTTTGCCCCTTCAACTACAAAGTGTGTTAGGAGGAGGTGGACGAGACACAAAGACACTTTTGTAAATGATGCTCGATTGAGTATGAGTATCACTCAAACCTTGAAGGGACATTTTAAGACCGGAAGATGCCTTGCAGTTTTATTGATCCATTCTGTATGATTTATTTTTACTTCTACACCCTCTCCTGTTTGTACATTCTACACGTGCCTTTATGCTACTTTCTTGCCGAAAGGATGATTGTTGCTAGTTTTTTCTATTATATTACATTGTTAGGAAAAGGTCTAAAAGGGGGAGGAATGTGGAGAGGGTGTAAAATATTTTGTAGTGTGATATTACCATATCACTTGTATTTTGATATTGATTCATCTCGTTTTTTTCTCCACCTTGAACGATTTCCAGTGGAGAGAGAATGAAAGAAAGTTTACACACCTCTGAACACAATGTACAATGTACCTGGACCAGTTTGCTGCACGTTTTTCTGGAGGGAGGAGGAGGAGGAGGACGAAACCTCCAGGCATTCAATGACACGGACGACGACGAATCCTTTTCCTCCTCGGGTGTAGTCAAGAAGGAATGACTGACTGCCTTATTCAATAAAACGACAAAGCTCCGATTCAAACTGCAGCAACCTCCAACGTACCCACACCCTGTTTGTACTCACCTACTCTGAATAAATGTGCACGGCCGTCCTGTATGAATTCGATCCGGGTATCTTTTCTTCACACACCTTTCCCCCTGTCCCGAACCTATCAAGACATTCAGGACAAAAAAGATTGATGGACGATTTCCAAAGCTATTGTGAAAGGAGGACTGTGATTCACAGACTGCGTCAATTATTGGAATCTTGTCCAAATCACAATCCACAGGGATACATATGTAACCATCTTGCGTACAAATTCTGATGATGATCGACCCACTCTCTCTACAACCCTATTCCATTGAGAGGCTAAAGGAAAAGAACTCTAGTCAGTTACTAGAATAAAGTCCTTAAAAATACACGTCTTACAAATAAAATTTACACAGAGAACCAAATAAATGTTGACTACTCCAAATGTCAGGTCAGCAAGTTGAGTGGAAAACTTGGTCATTTTATTTTTTAAAAAAATAAATCTCGCCGTTTAATAACATGGAGAAAGTAGATTCTTTCTCTCCACTTTCTCCATTGAATTATTTTATTCCTGTGCAACATGGTACAAATGAAGGTATTTTCAGGTAATTGCGTACATTTGTGGTGGGGGGATGACCAAAAATTTTTTTGTCAAGTCGAGGGTATTTTTCTGCGTGGACTGGTACATTTTTCATGTCAACAGGCGTTCCACCGGAGGGAGAGTTCAGAGAGTCGGTTGCTTCTGGAACGATTCCATCCTCCCTCTTCCACCTCCTCCTGTCTTGACTGAGGAGAAAGACAGAGAGAGGAGGATGGATGGTTGAATTATGGATAGATTATAGTAAATGGAGACTTGCATCATCGGACGACAAGTTGTAGACACGCATGGATGCATGTTGTTCATGTTGATGGAGCTTTCATAGGGCTTTTGTCGGGAAACCTAAGGAGTAGACGATTGTATATACACAATTGAATTGACGCATCATTTGATTGTATTGAATTTTATTTCCCTGTGTGTGTGTGTCTTCCCTTCGCCAACATCACATACTCCTCAATTTCTTCCTCTTCCATGATTTTCACAGGTTCCTCCTTCTATCCACTTCAACTTTGCTGATTTTTTCCCTCGGCTTCCCCCTGTCTCTTCCCGTTTAGCTGAGACGAGAGAGTGAGTGTGTCATCCTTCCCATGAACATGTTCTACATTCTTGAAACACACATACGACATGCATGTCAAAGGCGTGGGGAATGGATATCTCTTCTCAAAATGTTTTCCCTTATGTACACTTTGTATATTTTAGATATAATATAAATGTTGTCCTCTCTGCTCTCCCTTTTCTCCATCTTCCCTCTTCCCTGGCTCTCCCATCCCACACACATACGTCTAAGTATTATTATTCGCAATAGATTTTCCCTTTTATTGTTATGGATGGAACAAGTTTACCACTACCACCCTATCTCATCCTCTGTGTGTATGCGCTACACAAATACATAGTAGTTTCTACAATGTGAAAATATTTTCGCATGGCAAAAATTCCTCTTCCTTGTCAACTGAGGAGTGATGAAAATATAAAAAAAAATATCATGATGGTGGTGAAATGTGCAAGGAAAAAACATGTAGGGCAAAGCCATTTAATTTTTATATGAACAACACATTTATGAAGCAACGCAAGGGAAAACAGAAAAATTCATTTTTTTTGTCAATGTGCGGAAAAGGTAGATAGCGGTGATAAGATAAAAGCTTTTGAAATTGTTGAACTTGAGAGAAAAGACAGCCGTAGGTATTTAAATGTAAAATTTAATTTCCTCAAATGATATAAAAGGCTGCTTGATTTTTTAAGAGAGTCGTAAAGTTGTCGACTTGTTTTGTCATCAAGGGAAATTTTCGTTCAGTAACTGTCAGACGAGTAAGAGATTGTGGTAGGAGAGAATTAGACTGAAAGAATACCTCGACAGCCACACGCACAACATAAACTACTGAACCCGTATGACTACACATACTATTGAGAAATGCTGCCAAAAAAATGTGTGTATGGTGTCCTGAAAATTCAATTATTGAACAACAATATTGTTATTGGCACAACATTGTATGTCTTTAAACTTGTCCCTCTTTTGTTAAGCTTTTGAAATGGAGGTAATTTATTATTATTCTTTTAACTTTTGTGTAGAAAGTAGACTATTCGTTGTGAATACCGAATTTTTTCATCTTTATTTCTTTCTTGTATAATATGAACCAATATCAGAGATTGTACATCATAACAAAATCCTATATAATGCTTCGTTATTCAGTTCTTGTAGAGAATGTAATAGCTAGACAAAGACTAGTTTCATATTCAGCTTAGACATATTTAAAGAGGTTGAAGTCAAGGTGTAATCGATTTATATCATGGATTGTGTCACCAAGGAAAAGCTCTTTTAATGAGAGTAGGTACAAAAACAAATGGCTGACACCATACCTTGTCATTTTGCTACAAGTAAAACTAGTATTAGTTCAATTATTGAACATGTGAAGGATAAGGCACAGTTTGATTTTATCAAACCAACATTGGTTATGTACAATCAGTAAATAGTAACAACCATTGTTGTGACGAATACAAAATTCACCAATTGTTGAATGGTCCTTAACTATATTTCTACACCTGGACATTGCAATGAAGCCAATCTAGGGAGAAAAAAGTTGTGAAAATTATGATACAATAAATAAGTTAATGAGTTCATATCAAATTAATAACACTTACGTCGTTCTAAGAAGAATCTCAAGTCCTTTAGGCTGTGATTTAACTTCATTAATAGCGTCATACTTGATATTGGCTACTTTAAATCCTAATGCTTTTAATTGTCTAATTCTGTAAAAGAAAATGTGTTTAAGAAAATTAATCATCTTTAAATAAATAAATAGTAGTTAATATAGTATAATATTATATTATTAATATATAAAGTTGCTACTTGTGTATTTTCGTACCTCATAACTTGTGGTCCAATGAACTCTCCATCCGTCGAGTAATGTTCAGGAATATGAATGAGGATGCACATGATGTCCAGTTCATTATCTGTTAATCGTAAATTTTCACGAGCTAAAGAAACTCTATTTTGGATATAGTTGTGAAGTTGAGACTCTGTCCCTTGAATGGGAATGACCACAATGTCCATAATGTAGAGCTCGTTGAGGGGCATTGAGGGGATATAGACGGATTTCTCCACGGAGCAATGTTGATTGCAAATATCCTGAATGCGGTCGTGAATTAAATTGATTCCACGCAATACTCGACCATCTATAGTTAATTTCCTCATGGAAAAATCTTTGGGCAGGAGAGGACTAGCCCCGTACTTCCAACCACATTCCAGATACAGCGACGAGTCCAACAATTTTAAACGACTTCGGACATTCTGCAGCTCACTGTCATAAAAACAGAATCATCAACGAAAGATCCTTTTGGATTATGATTCAAAGGGTTAATAATAAGATACTGGTTTAAAGTTAATTACCTGTAGTCTGATTCACTGGAATTGAGTCTGTCTAAAAAATAAGGGGAGAAGATACGACTGACAAAATTCAGAGGATATTTTCCCAAATACAAGCAAGAGAGGAAAATGTCGAGGATTTCTTTTGGAGGGAATTGTACCTATAATAATACAATAGTTATTAGTACACATTTTTCAACTGTTGATGCGAAAGAGAAACCAGAACAAAACTTACAAATTTGTCTTCCAACAATTTCTGCAAATAAAAATAAAAATTCGTGGAAATTTGTCTTAAAGAATCAAATGTACACATGCTACATAGTTAGTTTTTATGAACAAACCTCAAAAATATTCCAAAATGTAACTCCATTTGATGGTTGAAAGTGTAAATGACCAAAACAAGTGATGATGGAAGTAATTTGAGGCGGAGAAAGATTGGCTCCAGAGTGAAGTATCACGTAATCTAAGCAACCCTCCAAAATATTAAGTGATCGAAGTCCAAATTTCTTGGCATAGTCCATAATAGTAGCTAGCAATGCTGGATTATTTATTTTGCTACTTTTGGCCTTCATGTATTTACCAAGTGCCTATTGAATATATTTAAAAACCAGAACAACAATATTTTCAAAATAATTGTCACTTTTAATTCCAAAATGTTTGCTTATATAGTCTTATTTATAGCATAACATATTCCTACCATCTCAATTGATGTGTCACAAAAATCTTGACGATAAAAACACTTAATAATTCGCTCAAGTTGATTTTCTGTAACAGGAGACAAGAGTAACCAATTAATATACTTAAACAATCCTAACAAATGTCATTTCATGGTGGATTCAATTTCTTCCACAGCAGGTTTTAATCTTTTGTTAGGTCTTTACTGAATTAATTTACTCTGTTTCAGTTGTTTTACCAAGTTATCATGAATACACACTTAACTAAATTAACGACTTACCTTGAACTTGATGCAAATTGAGCGCTGTGCATCGAGATAATGTCATTAACATCCTACCACTGTTGCACCAACTCCAACCCTCATTTTGTCTTTTAGTTCCGATAATATCACAAATCTGAGACACTGCATCCATATCTATTCGCCACCATAATTGAAAAAGTTTTCTTTCAAGTATGTTAAATACAAGTCGTTGACTCTTGGTAAAATATTGTATTGTTTTGAAAACATCGACGATATTATTGACTGTCACTTCCTGACCCTCTTCCACAATGACCCACATTTTGTCAATAAATTTCTTGTCGATTTTAAATTTACTATCCTTTTCCATCTCACCAAATATACACACAGCCCGACATGCTGCTTTTAAAGAAAATCTTCCCTGAATCACTCTCACAAAAATCTCGTCACAAAGTTTACTACGGTAATTTTCAAATTCAACAGACTCCAAGTAGTAATTTTGATTTTTTTCACTTCTTAAAATGTCCAGAGTGTCGAGAAGTAAATTAGAGTTGTTTGAATAAATAATTTTATTTATAAGTTCACGAATCACTGCACCACGTACAAATGTCTCCTTCTTTCCATTGTCCACAGACACAATCCATGACCTCCCGTCATTTCGAAAACCAAAGTTTCTCTCGAGTTCATACAGTCTCTACAAAAATAAAATTCAAATGTTAAAAAAATCAGCAACGTTTCCAACATTTAAAACTTGTGTAAAACTTTTTCAGCACTCTAAAGATATGAATACAATACATATCTAAAAAAAGAATTAACCTTTAAAATACTGAATGATACCAGAGGAGTAACTTCTCGAGATGGGATTGTGTCCAAAATTCGTAAAACTTCCTGAGGTGAATTGTAACTGTTGAATCCTATTTTCCAAAAATAAATGATGTATACATTAGTTGGTATCGAATTGGCTGAGTAAAGATTACAATGACAGACACATTTTCCATACTTTCATACCTTCGATAAATGCTAATTCCTCCGCCGGATCAAGGTCAATGTAAGACCTGGTTGGCTCTATGAATCAACAAATTATGAATAATAAAACTTTTTTATATTTGAAATTGTTATCATGAAAAAGTTTAGAACTTTTGCTGGTGAAATTTTGTATCCTTGTGATGTCACATTGAATAAACGACAATAATGAAATAATTGCTAACCTGTAGATTTGTCCTTTGGTTCCGCAGCTGCATCTGACTTGAGAACGGCGATAGGGAGTTCTTGGAATCCTGAGCCTTGTTGAAGTAATATAGTTGTTTCACTAATTTCTTTACTTTGTTCATGATGAAAAATACGAATTTGTCGAGCACGGTGACTGCTAGTAAGAAATTTCTCACCGTCTTCATGAAATACTCTTGATGAGAGGACACAAAAAGAACGATAAGGAGATGTGACGATGAATCCCTGTTCAAATTCCTTTTGACCAGCTCTATTAATTCCACGACTTAATTTACGAGCAAGTCTAAAAAACACTTTTGACGTAGAGGCTGCATGCCGCATGTTGAATGTCAACGTGTGCATGGCCAGGAACGTTTACCTGAGTACCAATAAATAGGTAATTAAGTTTTCTCAACCGAAACAATTAAATTAATTGCAACTTTAAAAAGATCATCACTCTTATATCAAAAAGTAGGTACTTTCCAAAGAGTAGCGATGTACCAAGAGGAACCGTCATAACATTTTTTCCTCACAAACTTCTGAGAGAGCTTTGCACTTCGCGGTGATCCTGGGTTCCCCGCTCAACGTCGTCTATGTGCAGATATATTTTACTCACGTAATGAAACTGCCAATTATCAATGTACATTCCATTGACCAAC
>WJFB01002306.1:0-20381 GCA_009870185.1 Pygmarrhopalites habei
GGGTGTCACAAAATGCTGGACAACCCCCCACTCCATAGGAGTGTGACTCCTTTGACGGACAACCTCTTATACGTGTGTGTGTCAACATGTGTCCATTTGTGTCTCTCTGTGTGTGTATCTATGCGTGTGTCTTTCCGTATATCTGTGTGTCTTTCAGAGAGACTCTCTCTATATGCGTGTGTCTCTAAGTGCGTTGCTCCGTGTGTCTCTCTAGGCGTGCCAATTTGTGTGTATTAGGGCTTAATGGTCCCTTCCTTATCCCTTCCTTGAGTCAAACTCATTTCTGTATCTCATGTATACAAAGATATACCTAAACAAATACTCTTGACAAACTTCTCCCTTCAAACGAGACGCCGATTCGGAATTTACTAAATGTGTTTGTCTCCTATGGACACATTTTTTCACTTGGATGTATGTGTAACTGTAGACAAAATACACACACACACTGTCGCGGAGGGGGCTAAGCAGATTATTTCGTGTTCAATTCATGATTGACTGAATTAATAGTCTTTTTATTCATGGAATAATCATGGAGTAGAATAACATACTAACGACTATGCAAAACCAAATAAAAATGAGCATATGTCCACATTCGACATTTTCATTCATTCTGAGAATACTTGGGATTATCTGGTGGAAAAACAACTCAAATTCCTTTGGCTCCACTAAACTCTTCACTCGCCAAATAATGTGGACCAGAAGAAATTCAGCACATAATTTCCATTGTTATAATTAATAGTTTATTTGATACGAGATTTTATTTCAATTAATTCTACACTCGTCACAGATTTCAAATTCCAATTAAGGAGTAGTTTCCAGACATTAAAAATGACAAGGAATTTTGTTCTATTTGTCAGTGTGTCAACAGTACTGCTTGTTGGATGGGAATGTTTTAAATGGGTAGTCAATAGCAATACAAATCGGTTTTGGACAACAGTAATTGTCCTGACATTTGGTTCCATCACAAGGCACAAGTCCAAAAGGAGGCCTACATACACATAAAAGGAATATCATCATTATATAGTGGACATATGGCTTCAAAATGAAGCCATTTCGGTTTGCATGGATCAGGCAGCAATAATTGACCGAGTCTGCTGGGCAACCCATGGATGATCCACACGGGACTCTACATCTGTCCGGTTGAGGACAGTAGGACATGGTGGGACATCCACATGGGTCATCTCCACAAGGTGGACAACTGAATCGTTGACCTGGTGTGGCCTGGAGATAGATTAAATTCAAAATCATAAAATCTCATCATAAAACTGACGTCCATCGTCGTTTTTCTGTCACTGATTAATGGATTAGGATAATGTCGAACCGCGTACTTGACCACTACACCCCCAACTTCAATATTCCGATGACCGGCCGATGACCTGCTGACAAATGATGATCTCTCATTGGTGTACCTTCCTATTTGGTCCGGTCGAAATTCACCACATCTGTTTACACAAGGCAAGGGACGACGATTGCAAGCTAAACAAGACATTTTAATAATACAGAATTTACAAAGAATTTAGCATAATCAACTTAAAATTGTGAATAATATTCAAAATCAGGAGAGAATTCCAGCTGAATTGAGACTATCACTGAATTTTTGGCACATCTTGAATTACGATCTAAACAGGGAAATTTACAGTGCCTCTATATATTTGGAGCATCAGTATAATTAATAACTCGAGCAACATTTTCATACAAAAATATTTAATATTTAATAATTTTTTAAGATTCTCAAATAAAGAAGGGGTTGATATGCGTGAGTAATAGCTATTAGTATAGAATGTGGAAATTGTATCCTACAAATTCCTCGTACAACTGTATGTAAGATCTTACCAGCTGTCAAAATATTGACCTTGAAATTAGATCATGAGGATCAGATGATACAGAGTGAAAAGTGTGAGTTCAAAGCGTATTATCTTCAAAATTCAGATTTTTCTGTCTATTGATTTACCGTCTTGAAATACTCAGAAAAAACAAATAGTCGATAATATTTATTATCTTTTCTGACTTGAACAATTCTTCCAACTGCTCATCCATTTAAAAAAATGATATTCAGTGTCTGTCACTTCTTCCCATTTCCATACTATTTTGCACTTTTTCCCAATCCTATATCCCAACTAAAAAAGCTCTTTGCACGCATTATACCACTTATAACTATGTCATATAGCCTTTGCTCTCTATATCCGAATGCTGGAGTTTCTGGATTGTGTCTTTTCACCCTCTCCGTCTGACGTTTGAATGTCAGAGAGAATGCAGAGAAAGATAAAAGTACTCCCTAAAATTGTTTCATAGATTGGCAAATCCGAAAACTGACTAGCTCTCCATATTTTTGTTGCCATTGAAAAAACTGACCGTCCTATTTTTCTCCTCAATTCACGTGTCCTTATCATTAAATTTTAATTGGGATTGTACATCCTATCATCAAATTTAGAAATGTAAAAGACATGCTGGATTATATTATAATGGGAGACAGAAGAAGGCTGAACAAAGCTAATTTTGGGAGTAACTGACCCTACTACAGTGAATGCAGAAAGTCAATTAAATTTTGTACTTTCTATTTCGTGTGAATATTTTCAAGGGTAGTCACATAATTTTTGCACACAATCTTGTATCTTGTTTATGTACACCTTCATATTATTTGCGGTCGGGAATTTCTGGGCAGGATGAGGTTCCGACAGGAAGGGCTAGTAATAAAATAAAATTCCACGAAATAATGGAACAAGAGATGAGGATAAAATTTTTTGTTAAAAATTGTGAACGGCGTTAAAGTCAAAGGACGATGCGCCGGTCTCCTCGGTAAATAATATTCCATGCAGACTCTGTATTACAGAGTCGAGAGAAACGGAGGGAAGGGAGGCTGGGATAATGCCCGATGTTCCTCACATCTGGTTCTTACTCTTCGTCCGCTGCCCGAGTCGTGTACAATACAAAAGACTCTTCCTCCACACACACTCACACACCACTCAAGTAGGCAAACGAGCATAAAGCCCAAAATTTTGAAGACCAGGTTACGCCATCCCCATTTAACATTCTGACCATTCCTAACTGGAGGATGGCGATCAAATAACATTTATAAAATAGTTTGGACAAATTTTAAAAATATTTTTATTAATTATCCTGCACCACAAACTTTGAAGAGGGTTTTAGTGCCGTGTACTGGGATCTTTTCCCTAAACCGACAACAAATGTATATAAACTCTGAGTTACATAAATAAAGTGCAGAGAGGAAGAGGAGGAGATGGTAAGAGCAACAAGAGAGGTCAGGTATCAAGTTACCTCCCAACTTTTCCAAGGTACAAAGAATGAAGGAGGAGAGTGTGGTCAAGTGAAGGTTTGTTAGGGAGAGAACACGTGAAAAGTCCATTAAAATCTAAAGTGGTTCGCCCAGTTCCATCCGAAACAATCTGACTCCTTCCCCCTTCCATAGTGACTCCTGCATCTCTCTACCTTGCAAAAATGTAAAACATGTATACAAATTACAAATATATGGAATTCAAGTGGTGCTACTCACCCTCCCTTCGGTCTCCAGAATTTTCAAAAAAATAAACGAGGATGATTTGTAGTGAAGTTAAGGACTGGAAACTGGAGCTCCCCCCGCAAAACACACACACACAACACTTGAGTACAAGTGGAACCAGGTGAGAGAGACGGCCGGTTGAAAAGTCCCAAAAGAAAAGAAAAGACAAGAAATTATATTCTCCGGCACGGGTAAAAACGCGGAGATTGTTTACAGAGTTTTTTTTGTACAAATTTTATTTTTTACGAGTCCTCTTCCATGCCTGGTAATTCTCATCAGAGAATAAAAATAAATTCCATGGAAAGAAAAATACTGAAATCCGGGAAAATCCTCTCTCTCTCTTCACCCCATCTTCAAAAAGAGTCTTTCTCAAAGAAATTCCACATGTGAACAGACTAGTCGTCGCCAGCCCTCCGTTCTGCTAAGGTCAGTTTGATAGCCGATGGGGACGGGAGAAAGTGGATCATCTTCTCCAGGGAAGAGAGAGGGAGAGAGAGAGTAACATGAGTGCAATTACATCTACACAACTCCTCTTCCTCTGACTCCAAAGTACGACGAGGACCAGATTCATCTTGAGAAAACCTTCAGTTTTTTTGTCCTTCAAGAAACAAACAGAGGAAAAAGAATGGAGGAGGATATTATTGAATACCACCTACACACTCGTTCCAAAAGTCTTTGAATGGAAAGTTTTTCTCCGAATTCTCAGTCTGATTAAATGTGTGCGTGACTATAGACTGTACTCCCGTCATTTGCATTACATATTAACTGTATAATTTTTTTTTACTTCGGTGAAAGTAAATTGACTTTCCCTGTATAGTCAATGATGTCCTCCACGTTCTTTCTCAAAAGAAACTATATAAAAGAAAAGTAGCGGCAGAGAGAGAGAAAGTAAGTGTAATTACATTTCTTTTACATGATTGCATGTAGAACGCCGTAAAGAGGCGAGATTTTCATTGATTTTTATTTTTAATTTCAACGATTCTATTATTTTAAAAAAAATTGTTGCGGAGAATTATAAGGGAGTTTTGTGTGCATTTGATTCTTTTCTTATTGTGAATGAATATTACATTGTTATGCTGAGAAAAATTAATGAACAATTTGTGACAAAGACTATTGACTTTAACCCCCATGACCCTTGTGGATATTCTATTGTACAGAGTTGACACAGTGCACCGTCCACGGACAAAGATGAATGTCGAGACGAGTCTTTCGACCATGTTGGCTGGGGAATCTGGTTCTCCAGACAAAATGAGGTTAGGGATCGTGGATGACTTTCCATTTGTCCAGCTAAGCAATCCAAATATTATGAATGATGACAACAACGGGAGTTTCCTCTTCCCGCATCTCTCCCACCGAGTCAATCAAACACCCCCCGTCCCGTACGAATATTTCTTCTACCCGGATTTCAGCCAGGTCAGTAGTTCTTCTTGTCCATTCCACAGTTGTCAGTGTGGATTATAATGCACAGATCATGATTTGTAAGAGTTCACGAGGAGCATTGTTGGTTGTGAAGGAAAAAATCTTTCCTCTTTTTTTTCTAATCTTCCTTGCCATTATTTCCAAGTGGCTAGCAAAAAAACTCATTTTCTAGAATATGAGCTTTTACTCTCCCTCTCTCTTTCTCTCACATGGACAAACTCACAGGCAGTCCAAGTTTTCCCAAATGATTAGTTTTTTCCTTTGTGCACTGTGTACTAAGCCCATAAATTCCTTGTTTCCCCCGTTTTTATTCCATCATATTTTCACTCTTCTCCAAATAAATAACACCTGCTGAACACTGACTATTGACCCATCCCAAGAGTTTTGATATGACAAATATTCTCATAAGGGATTTTATTCTGTAAACTCCCTTATAACATGTCCTGAAAATACTCTGGTATTTAATTATTTGCAAACAAAAAGATGCCAACTTAACTATGTAAATTGTTTAAATTAATGGAGAAGTGGATTGCAGAACAAATTTTTATGTAAATTGTGTATGCATGAGCCATACAGCACATGACTGCACGTTTTAGAAAAAAAACGTTTTAA
Organism: Pygmarrhopalites habei; assembly: GCA_009870185.1. Classification (NCBI taxonomy): domain Eukaryota; kingdom Metazoa; phylum Arthropoda; class Collembola; order Symphypleona; family Arrhopalitidae; genus Pygmarrhopalites; species Pygmarrhopalites habei. The sequence continues at coordinate 5,549 of WJFB01002306.1, forward strand.
AAAATTGGCTGGTTGAAGGTTTCTTGTACTCTTCGAGGTCATTCCCCATTTTCCCATTTTTATCATTTAGCCTGAACTGTAATTGATTTTAATGCATATTTTAAACAACAGAATAGGATTTGTGATATTCGAGGAAAGCAATGAATTCACCGTTTCTTCTTCTCCCTCCAAAACGATATCTTTTGTAACTTTCACTGGATTTTCTTTCGCATGTGTGCGCGAGTTCATTTCCTTACTTGCGAGTACATAAAATTTGAGAGAAATTGAAAGACACTGGATTGTCTTGGAAAAATGTGCACATTTTCATGGAATTTCGTATTTTTCTGTGGGGAGAAAAGGCGGCTCTCTTTTATCTAATGATGAACAAAATATTTCATTTTTTATGATTTTCAAGAAAGAAATATTCCCCGATTTCTCCCCCCTTCAGATCTCCTTCCTCTACAATTGCACACACACACATTAGTGCACAAATATGGTAGAGAGAAAGAGTAGGTTGCGCTCAAATGGATTTAAACTTCTCCCCCCTCCCTCATTATTCTTTTCAAGGAATTATTACGAAGAGAGACTTTCCCTTCTTTTACATAATAGGGAACAAAGTTTTTCCGGATCTCGTCGCCAGTGCTTGCGTTACAGCATTATCCTCACATAATGTATGATAATGCTAATCATCCACACAAGATTCATACATTGTCACGACTCAGGTTTTCAAACGAGGTACTTCAAATAGAATTTTTGAGCCCATCTCCAAACTTCCTGCATCCCTACTTTCGGAGAAAGTAAAAAAAATGAATTTTGAACTCATGATCCAACAGACAAGACACAAGGTAGAATGAACAAAGGCTTTTCTGAGATAAGACAAAAACGAAACACGTGTCGAGACGATTTACATCTTTGTCGTCAGAAAGAAAGTAGGATTAAACTCTCATTATTCATTGAAGCAACTTTTTTGTGACAATTGGCTTTATCCCCTCATTGAAGAGTCACATAAGAGGTAGCATCAATTCTTGACCTTCCACTACAATACTTCTATCTTTTTCAAAAAAATAAGGAATTGTGTAATGGTTATTCTTGGAAAGTGAAAAGAAATTATAAAATCTTATCATTTCATGGTATTTTCTCTCTCAAATCCATTTGTTATTGTGTGGAAATGACAGAATGTTGCTTTCTCCCTGCTGTAAAAATGAATACGTAATGAAGTTGCATATATTTTTTGGTCTCACGGCTTTGTTGAAAAATTCTCATTTCCTTTGTCCCAACTTTAGAACATTTTCAATCTGGCCGTCGATAAAAGAAAAAGAAAGGGAGTCATTGCGTCAGCTCTGGAAAAACTTTCACAGCTTCAGTTCAGTATTGAAGAAGACAATGGGGGAACCGGAAACATGGAGGAGGGGGAGAAGAGAATCCACGCAACTTTCACACCTCATTACTTATTATTGTTGTATACCTATGATGCGTCAACGTCATTCCCTCACCCAACTCACTCTCCCTCGTCTCCCTTAATTAAGTTACAGTCAACTGAATCTCTTTTATGCACGAGATTTCTTAAAGGTGACACTCAACCGAGACATTTAAATCAACTTTCTACCTCACTGCCCCCTCCCCCATTGTGAACGTCTCATCTTCTTTTAATAAATAGGCAAGACGACTACAAATGACGATAACAAGCTGACTCTATCTCTTTGTGTGAAGAAATTCACATTATTTTATAACATGCCTTGTGCAACAACAGCCTCCTACTTTTTAAACCCCTCCCTTCATATGTATTCGTATGTAGGGATAATGCAATACAAAATGCACACTCTGTCTTATTACCCGGCCACGAAATCCTACTACTACTCTCTCATTTTTCCCTTACTCAATACCAGCTTTCAAGAGCATGAATATTTTCTGTCGCTATAAATAAAAAAAATGTTCTCGTTTTGAGGAGAGGGAACAAATCCAATATTTTCATATTCCTCAAGATTCAATACGTCACCATCAACTGCAGCATAACACACATCGTAGATTTGAGTGTATCTTAAATCCTCTTCCATCTGCTTTCAGACCCCAACTAAAGCACTCACTCTCTCATTTTCTGGTGGGGAGTAACAGTGAACAGTTGCAGGATGACATACTAAAATTGTATTTTACAGATGAATCTCTACGAATGTTGTCGTTTTCAAAAGAGAGAAAGAGAGAGTCAGACAGACATGTGTGAATATTTTTTTTTGAATAATATGTTTTGTGAAAAAAATGACACTGTATTTTTTTTCTCTTTCCCAAAATATCCAGATTTCATGGGTCCGAATGATATTCGTCTCCCTTTTCCTCATCGAGTTTGTTGTGGGGGTCTGTGGAAACATTCTAGTCTGCCTCACTGTCTACCGTAACAAGAGCATGCACTCCCCTGTCAACTACTACATTGTCAATCTGGGAGTTTGCGATTTCCTCGTCGGCGCCTTCGTTCTTCCTACAAAGGTCAGATTTCCATATGCATCCCATCCTTCTTTCTTTTCTTTTATTATTATTTACACCACACAAATTTTGACACCATTCCACCACACACACTTGACCCTGAACACTCCCATCTTATGCACTCCACTGTATGGTTAGCCAAGCGTTTTGGATTACATCAAAAGAGCGGAATAGGACAAGTTAGTTTTTTCCCAAGTCTGAATAGACAGCTCAAGCTTGGTTTGTGTGTATGTTTACGTCAGTTGACTCAAGAGTAGTCTGCAAGGGTAATTTGAGTCATATTCATTCAACTCTGTCTCCCTCACGTTGTCAAGTTTGGCTGCCCCGTGAATGGGAGGACATTTTAAGATAAATCCTTGTTCAGACGTACGTAAAAGTGGGGATACGATTTTGTAAGATGCTGAGTAAACTTTTTAATCAACAAATCAAAGTAGTGGCGTTAAATAGAATAAACTATTCAATCTATAGGACATGTCAGTACATAGTTTGAAACTCGATTTTCGGCAGGTCTTCATGTGTATGACACAAAATACTTTCAAAGGGGAAACTTCGGAGAAATCCATGAATTAGATTCACTGCATGAAGTCGGTTTCTCTATCGAAATCGATAATACTTCAAACACATTTTTATTTAGCAGGGGATACGGAGGGAGGGAATTTATTACGATTAATAAAGAAAAGCAGGATAATTTGTGTATTCATTATTACCCATTTGGAATGTTTAATAAGATAATGAGATATTATCTTTAGATTTCATCCCAATGACTCCAACCTGTTTGATATTTTCCTTCCATACTTTTCTCTTTATATGGCTCACGTGTAAAAACTGAGCAGTCACGAGGAGGCCCTAGTTGTTTACAAACATTACCTCTCAATCTTTGGGACCCACATGAATATGAAAGAAGGATGAGAATTTTGCATGAATGGTATTTTTACGGGGAAACAAATCTGTTAGTACAGCTTAGAGAGAAGATGAACGGGGGGACTTGGGGATATCAAAGGAAGGACTGTTTAATTGAGTGTATAGAATCTTGAGTAAGTAGAAGAGACATGTACAGTTGGGATGATGATCATGGCCAAAGGGACTTGGATTAATTTAGAAAGCTAAGGAAAGCATCAAAGACTTTCGTCCAGGGGAAAGTCATTCCGACTCGGACGGACTTATGTGGGCTTACATGAAAAAAAAGAAATTGAACAGAGTTCTTTTTATTGACATTTTAACCAATTGTAATTTCACCAGCTAGACACATTGTAAAAAAACCCCTGAGTTTCTGGCCACGTCGTTCTACAGTATTCTTTCTCTCCTTGGGGAAAGTGGTGCGTCACTGTGGAAATTATACGACAGACGAAAAGCAGTGTTCAAAAAATTCCCTTTGATACCCTTCAAATTACCTCCCAGCTATTTCTTCAGTATCAAAAATCCGCAAGACTTTTTTTGAAGGGGAAAGGGACTCTTTTAGATGGAAAGTGCATTTTTTCATTAACAGGTACATTTTACTTTCAACTGTTTCTAGGATGGATCCATTTTAGATTCATCCTAAAAACTAATCAGCTGTTTTTTTCATTATATTCTCTCCTCAAGGCTGGGGAATGCTTATTTTAGGTAGATTTTGCGTAGGACACACAAAGTCCATTATTTACTCAAGTCGGCGTGTGTGTGTGTCTCTGATGATGACGCTTAAGGATTCCAGCTGAGCGATACAATTCTTTTGCAGTATGTACAGCTCATCATTGTCAACTGCTCGTGTCGTGGGTGTGACCACAAAGTGCACTAGTTTGTAGGAGGAAAATCTCGGAACAATTTCCATGTGTATCTCTACACACTCTACAACATACACCCATTCTGCACACACAAACATTGTAGAAATTCCACAAAAGTGTTGCTAAAACCTTTTATTTGATGTGTATAGTGAAAATTGAAAAGTCAAAAATGGATGTTTTTTGATGTTGGATATGTAATCATTTCTTTTATGTGTGCCCCCCACATTGTAGCTATTTGAACTGACAGCAGAAGCAGATCTGAACATTTTGAATGATGGTTGGTGTACAGCCGTCAGGTTTCTGGAGACCATCGTAGTTTTTGGCTCCGTATTCACACTGCTGGCCATCTGCATAGAAAGGTGACTAACCTACAATTAAACATTACAATCCAAATTAAAATGAGTGTGTCTCAGGGTTTTTTGCAATGAGGCTTGTTGACATTCCACGCAAATATAATTATGAAAACCAGTGTTGGACTATCTCTTCAATTTTGAATTAAATTATGTCTTGCCAAACTTTGGCATTTGTTGAAATTCAAAGTATTGTCAATTCTGTCCTTCCATTTAACTTTGAAGTGTCAGTCGTCGAAGAAAACTTTATGTACAAAATTAGTTTTTTAATATAGGCAAGTTCTCATTATAATTTTCTCTGAAATCGTTCACCTCCCAATTTTTATTTAATTTTGCAAATTGACCTCGCCTGTCTCACCAACAGTCAACTTGTGGAATAATTAATACTGGAAGGAATGATCGAAGAGATTTATTACAATATAGATGCAAATTGACATACTGTCACTCCTATTCTCTAACCGTCTCCCTATCCCAATTCTCCTTTTAGAAGTTGGAGGACCAAATTGAAAATAAAAAGATCTCAAGGAGACCATTTGTTTGCTTATGTATTCGGAGAGAGTACATGTGTGTGTGTGTGCAGAATTGGCTGTTTCATTTCATTCTGCCGTCCGTTGTTTGAATGGAGTTGGAGGAGACCGAGTAGGAGGAGAACCCTCATCATTGACGTTTCTTTTGGTCTCGAACAAGGCAGGAAATTACTGGAGGGAATATAAAACAATAAAAGTTTGGAAAAGAGACAAGACCAGACACACACACACACACACACACACACACACACACACACACACACACACACACACACACACACACACACACACACACACAAAGTGGATCTCTAGAAATACTCGGTGCGTGTCACCTGTTTACTTTCTCCGACAAGAGACTGTGCTTTCTCCTCCCAACCTAAACCTTGGAAGCCATGGACAAGATCAGGGAAACTTTGTCTCATTTTCACTTCAATCCTTTCCTTTACAACCATCTCTTTTTTTCACAGCTAAAGTTTAGGACAGTCAAGACTGTTGACTGGACTTGGTTTTCATTCCAGGATCTCCAGTCACAAAATCGATGACACATGTTCCGTACATTTACTATGTCCAAATTTACGGCTCGAATTACCCAAAAAGTACTCGACGGTTCTTTGATCACCTCACGCATCAATTATTATTAGGAGGAGGCGTGACAGATTGCGGACCATTTTGCAAGTTTTTTTAGTGTCATAATATGACAATTTTTGCACGTCAGCAAAGTCCGTTGATTGGAATGTGAAATAGCGTAATAAATTATACTTGCTGACTACCAAACGCATAGCAGCGTTGAGGCTGTGGGTTTATAAAAATATTTTCTTTTTTGATGGAATAGATACTATGCAGTGGTGTACCCAGTCCACTGTAGAATTTATTTGACTCACTCGAGGATTGGCCGGATTCTCCTCCTCCTCTGGATTTTCCCTGCCCTGATTGCAGCTCCTAGTCTTTACCCCGCCAAGGCCTCCAGTCAACAAATGTACTCCGGTTTTGGAGAATTCACGAGGACCACTTGTTTTGACCAGTAAAATTAACCTCTTACTAAATTTGATTGTTCTCCCGAGATGATGTCTCAAGTAATTTTTTTTGTCATTTCTCTTAATTTTTGAAAAGTCGTTAAAAGGGTTCTCCTCAAAATATTTAGTTGAGCATAAAAATGTACGTTGCATGGCTGCATAGTTAAATTGTTGAGTAGCTACAGTCTGGAGTGTGGCTGTGTCGAGTGAAAGTAGAAAGGGGACACGACCCAGTGGGATTGAAGTCGTTTTTATTTTCACTATTGACAATTTGAAAGACGCTAATTTTTTCATCAGTCTAATGGAAAATGGAGCTGAGTAGGGTAATGGCATTGCATTTGTTTTCTCAGTCCATTATATAGGAGGAGAAGGAGGATGTACAAATTTGAATTCCATTGGAATGTCCAAGTGGTACACGAGAAGAGTCTTCCTGTCAATTTTTGTGAAAGGAAGAGAAGAAAAGAAAGCTTTCTCCCTTATAAGCCATTACAGCATAGACAAAGGAAAATGAGTGAAAGTCTCCGGGCGCAGACAGGACGAGACGAGGGTAAATGACATGTAGGAATATAAAACTGTACACACAATTTGAACAGGAAGACAAATAGTGTGTCATAAAGAGAGGAAATTGGTACACACGAGTTCTCAACCTGCTGAGCACTCCACATCCATCATTTATTCACTCGCAGGAAGATATTAGGATTAATGAAAAAAGAAGGAGGGAAAGTCCCATTGGTCATCAAGCTCCCTTTCTATTTTTGAAAGAAAAGAATTTTCCGAGAATTACACCATCACATCATTACATAATGAAATTTGAAATTGATGCAAACGAGATATTCTCACGAGAAATTCCCAGGATTCAAAGTTGATGACTGTACTTTCTCCTCAGTTAATTCACAATATTGTTTTTCTCTCTCTGTACTCTCCCATAATTTTCAACTATCAAAAAACTTGTCTGTTCCGGCGTCATGCGTAAGAATAATTATTTAATAAACCTGGAAGTAAGAGTCTGAAAATTTTGACAGATTATTGCGTATACACCGCAGTAATTTTGTTTATTTTTAAATCGTTCTATCTATTGACTTGGGTGTTCACTAGCCTTATTTGTATGCGTGGAGGATCGTCACCTTAACTGAGGTCAAGAATTTTTGATTGTTGATAATGATAGCATATTATTCTCTGATGACTTTGTTCTGGGAAAACATCACTGAGGGAAAACAAAGGGGCTTGAAATTACTTGTGACGAGTCTCTAATTATCCAGTGTCTCGAGAATAATTAACATGTCTTTTGTTCTTTCCCTCTTTCCTCCGGATTGTGTGTGTGTGTAGGTTCAGTGACGAGTTCAGACGGGGTTACTTTTTGTTTTTATTCTTCTTTATGTACGTGTTGCCCGTCATCTTCATCGCCGCCACATGTATCTCTATCACTCGAGCTCTCATGCGAAAAATACCCGCTCAGCCGCATCGGGATCCCCGAGCCGTGGCTCTGGAGAGGGGACGACGGAAAGTAAGTTGTCTCTTAACGTTCCTCCTCTCTCTAATCGTTAGGGACAGTTAATTAACACTCAATATCTTCCCCTCGTCCATTTAATCAAGCTTGAATTTCCAACCGTCCATATCATATGTACATCGTGTGTGGGCTTAATCAACAAGACTCCCTAGTAAACTTTACCCCCGCCTAACAACGGGCCTCTCATTTAGCACAAAATTGTGCTCGTTGAGTGAAAGAGAGACCTTCGGTCTAACTTGGGAGTTGTTTGCGTGAAAGTTGAGGAAGGTAAGGGAGCCTCAGTTCAAAATCCGATTATTGGGTATTATGAAACACCTTTAGCCTATCATCATGAAGGAAATGACGTTGTACATAACTATAAGAGGCGCTAATGGGAATATTATTAAAATCCATGCAACATGCTACACTCTTGAAATTTCTGACATATTTTTCTCCGCAGGTGGCCAAAATGGTGCTTGTGATTGTCTTTGCTTTCATTCTCACTTGGAGTCCCTACTTCATGGTATGTGCACTTGTGGATTGTTGTTGAAATTAATCGTCAATGACTAATAATTTGTATGGAAATTTGTTTGAAAGGTGACTGTCGTGACTCAACTCCAATCTCAAAGCTTTCTCCAGGATGGTCATTTTTTCTTCACGATGCTCTGCATCAATCTCCTCTGCTTCACAAATTCCTGTATAAATCCGTTCGTCTATTTTGCAATGAGTACTCGCTTTCGAAAGGTACCTTTTCATTTTTTATGGTATTTATATATTAAAATTAACTGGCTCTTTCCCAGAAGTTTGCTCTGCGCTCGTTTCTCACTCATGATAAATCTTAATTTACAAAAAATCGTTTTTAGCATCTTCTGTCCAAATAATGTAAATGTGTACGTGGGAGAAAGTTCCAGTGAATTTCTCCTCCACTCTGTTTGCCATTTTCTCAAATTGGGATGGATGAAGAGCCTGGAGCGTGTACACACACGCACACACTCCCTCCCAACAAAATGTACTTGAAAGTAGGGAATATGGAAGAAGAAGGGAATGAGAAATGATGATAATGTACATGGTGAAGCCCATTGTTATTCATGCGTTCCATTTGTTGTCTTTAAAATTAGTCTAGATGTATGGAGTGACCTTGTGACTATACGTCAAACTCGGAAAATTTAATGCAAATGGCTCTGTTGGTTCTGTCCTGGTCTCTTCTTCGAATGTATGAATGGAAAATGGGCTTCCAAATAATGCACAATGTTAACTATGGAAGGAGAGGATGCAGCAAACTGCGAAATTGGAAATCGCATTATTATCATTATTTCTCCTTGATTCTCAATGAGGAGCGGAGCGAGGTCATTTTATCCCCTATTTTTATTCACTGTGAAATGTGGCATGGAGGAGAAAGGAAGGATTTTGAATAACTTTCAATTTGAGTTGACTGCAAAATAATCTCAATTCTCCCTGCCTGACTTGTTGAAGGATACTGTGAGAGTTGAGAGAATTCTTTGAACTGATTCTCAACGAGCCAATTACACAGGTGTGTGACTGACGAGTTAATTCAATTCAAATTGAATAGTAGGGCAAGTAGCTCGCGTCAGAATAAATAAGCTGATTATAATCCATTGAGACTTCTGACATCACACCATCATATTTGATCATATCCAATTTTTCAAAAACTGACCTATCCAATGATTGTGACGACAGCAGGCGGGAGGGAGGGAGAGTACCTGGGACAGATTTAGATTACACGGGTTGAAAAAAGGGCGTCATGACGACTTGTCTGAGGAGCCTTTGTATAATGAAAATGTCCTCTGTAACAAGAGGAGGGAGGAGAATGTTGAAAATAGTTTTGACAAAGTGTATGATTGAATTTTGCAGGGGTTTAAAGGTATCCTGACGTCTGTCTGGCTTTGTTCAAGATCGAGATACTCCCTGGGTAACAGCACCTCATCCGTACGGAAACATAGCAATCGGGGTGGAATGCAGAGCTACATTCATCACAAGGGCCCCACGAACAGTTCCACTCCAAACGAATCCACGGGTAACATAAAAGTAAAAGCTGCTTTTCCTTTTCTCCTTTCTCTCACTCCATTCTTCAGAAAATAAGAACAAGTTGAGACTTTCACCATCGCCACCAGAACTGACAACAAATAGCAACACCAAAAAACATTACACAGCGTCAGCTCACTCCTTGTCCTCTTCCTCCTCAATTCTTGTCATGTAGACCACAATCTCATTCCACTTCCTTATTCTTTCCAGCTCAGTCCTTTCCCCATTAATTCAAGTGGCTCCTTCCCCTCCCACCATGTAACCCAGACTTCCATGAGAAACTCGTATCCATGTCCTCCCGATGCCAAGCTTTCTCCTCCCTTCTAAATGTATGCTGATGAGATGAAATTTGACTCTAATATGTAGTCAACTATTAATTTTGATTGAAGTATCCACTGTGGCTTCGGGAGATCCTTTTGTACGAAACTTATTTATTACGGGGAGAAACCAGCTTTTGTCAAAGGCTGCAGGGGCTTGTAGGTACACAATCATCTCCCCTGAACCGCGCACTTCCTTTCCTAGGTTCCAAGGAATGTGCATTCATCCACCTGCTACATCTCATCTCATATCCGACTTGCAAGAGAGAACAAAAAGTCTTTATTTCCAGTCCATCTTGGTCTCACACTGTCATGTTTCCAATGGATTTTTCCTCTCTCTTCAAAAAACTGAACTTTTGAAGCTACTCATTTCACAGTATTCCCTCTCGTCTGTTTAGCTTTAATTCCTTGAAAAGAAAAGAGGGAGATACTTTGACGTCTTTAGTATCCTCGTCATGACATGAGTGATGGGATTCAGAGAAACCCAATTTTTAAAAAATGTTCTTGTAGAATCATTGTTATCAATTCAGCGGCACACAAATTACCTCAAGGTTCCCTCATCATTCCACCTAACTATTTAGGGCGTGATTAATTTGTAGAAATTTAGATTTTTGAAAAGGATGATTATTCTGAGATCAATTGGCAATATTGTCAATTCCCTCTCATTTTCAAATCATGGGAAACAAGAATAAGGATTCCATTAGACTAACTCAAGTCAAGGTCCATTCCTTGGCTCTCCTTCTCCAATAATGCTAATGATAATGGACGTATCTTGTCAAATTTGTGTCATTGTGAACGCTCAAGTTGCCCTTATTTTTCGTTGGGAGGCAACGGTACAAATCAATGAGCGAAATTTGACTCCTGTCATTCCTTCCATGCTCAAAAAATCAGGCGACCTTCTTCTCAGCCTGAAGGTACGACATATTTTATCATATTTTTCTTGATTTTCTCTTGTCTTAGTTTTCCTTTCCCCGCCCACACCGATTGAATTTTGAGAAAGTTTGCGAATCCTGTATGGATTGTGTAACTTTTGACGACGGAAGGTAGGAGGGGACAAGATGAATTCTGGATAAATAAATTCCTATTTTTATTTGTCCATTCAAGATCGACTCACGTTTATGTAACTGCGTGCGCGTGTGACGGTGTGTCCCTAGGCTTCACAATCCAGCCATCTCAAATTTAAAGTCCATAAAATCCTCCATTATTTACTCTCACACATAAGACTCGCCAGCTGCGTTGAGGGCTTTACATTGCATGGAATAGTTTTACTGGCTACCCGGTTGTTCCTTTCTCACTAATCTGATTATTTACTCGGTTGTCTCATCCTGCCACAAAATTTGATACATTACCCGTGTGTGGTTAGACTAGGAGAGTACACCATTGAGCAATTAGTAGGTTTTAGTGAAAGTTGTACTTTCTCTCTTCTCGAGGCACAATCCCGGAAATTCGTTCGTGTATAAGCTTAGAGGGGATGGGAAAAGTATTAGCATTTAAAAACTGGGTTCATTATTCCTAACAATCTTTCTCGTTCACACTAATCTGAGTGTGCAGTGGGACAGGTATATTATATATATATAGTATAGATATTCTGATACAAGAGGAAGGGAAAGAGACAGTTAAAGTCAGTGAGTCTGAAAATTGAGAGATTTTATCTAGTGAATAAATGTGGATGACAAACTTTATTGTGTGTAGGAGTACCAGGAGAAATGAGAGAAATTATTACATGGAAATGAGTAGCTCAAGTTTTGTGTATTCAATCCTCCCACGACGACGAGACGGCTGAAAGATAAAGTCAGAAGACTTACATGAGGAAGAAGAATTGTGACTTGAAATAGTGTGTAGTTGAATAGGACTAGGAGACAGGAGGAAAGAGGAAGAATCTGTGCAGGAGGACCCCAACTTGCGAAAGTTTTATGTCTGATGGACGGGAAGCCCAACTTTTACATTAGCTTTCCTCCCCCTCTGCCTTTGGAAACCCATCTTTTTTTTGTTTTGTATTTTTCTCCTACCATCAACTCACCTCTCCCTCATTTTCACTCTCCAGTCCATTAAATTCCAGTGAACATTGTCTCGCTCCATTTTCCTTTCTCCTTGTCACAAAATGGAAAATGGAACATTCCCTCTCAGATGACAGATTTTATGAGAGTCCCACATCACACTAAAGTTAGACTAGGTAGACAGTACAATCCAGTCTGGAGATGAGAGATGGTGACTGGGTCACTGTCACATGCAAGAAATGGCACGAGTAGAGTAGAAAATGTCTTGTTCTCCTTCATACATTCCTACAACAGGACAGACTTTATGATTGACAATATAATAAATTTCTCAGAATACATGCACAGTTGGGGTGGGGGAGTCTTCTCGTCCCCTCAACATTTGGAGGACAATGCCCGGAAATTTAAATTCTTTCTCTCTCCCTCTCTTTCTGGCAAACATGCATCCAATTGTGATCTTTCTTTCTACTCTGACAACTTTCGACCACCCCCAAATATTGTGTGTGTAAAATATTCCAGGGACAACTTTTTTGGGTGGAAAGATTCTGAAGAGGGTTCAGTGTACATTTGGATATGGGAGTAATTAGAATATGAGACCACTAACGGGAAATTGGTCTATACTGTAAAGTTTAATATGGGAAATTCTACGTACCTCTCACAAAAGATTGTGAGACAATGGCTGATGTTGGATGGATGAAAATAATTGTCAATTTTTGTTCTTGGAAAGAGGGAGAGAAAGACTTTTAACAGGATTTTTCCATTCAAGTACTTTCCTAGAAATGATTTCTCACTGCATACATCCTTGACCTTAATGTTGGCTTGAAGGGATTGAACACGACACAAAACATACGATGTAGTCTCCTGCACGTTTGAGCATGCTTTTGTTATTGTTATTCATGGCAGCTCATTAAATGAGGACTTTGCAGTGGGAACTGGTAGGGTGGATGAATGAGGGGGAAAGGAGATATTCTGACAATATTTATTGTTTTCCCAGTTCTCTTTCTCTCGGCATCGAAAGAATCTGTACTACCCGACTAGAGCCTCCAGTGCCAAGGTTGTGACGCATGGATGAACGAGAAGAGCGAAAATCTTTGTGCAAACAATCACTTGATAAAAACTAAATAAGAAGAAAAAGAAGATTCCCTCCCGTTCGCTCTCCCTTTCGTTTTTACACTCCCACAAGATTTACTGTGAAGCTGAAGCACGGGTGTGTCGTCTTAAGGGGAAAGGGCCTTTCTCTCTCTCTCTCTCTTCCTTACTCTGTTATTCTAGCTGAGTCTCTAATGAAACTCTTTAATTTTTCCCCCTTGAGCTACGCCAGTTTGCAGGAATTTGAACTCAGTGAAATCCACCCCTTTATTTGAGAGTAGCCTTTAAATAATTAGTCTGTGTAGTACCCAGTGTGTGTACACAACCACTCACACACACACGCCAACCCGAAAACTTTCTCTGTTCCTATCTTCCTCTTGGATTGTGCTATGTCTGTGTCAGAGGCAGGAGGGGTAAGGAAGAAATTTTTTTGTAATTTAATTTTCTTCTTCTTTTCTCTATCCGCACAATCCCACTTTCACAATCGCTTCCCCCAACTGGAATGCCGTTCTCAGATCTCTCTTCTTTTAAAATTCGCACACTAATGAATGAAAAGACAAAGACATACACCCATTTATTGCTTGTCTACAAATCGTCGTCACGGTCACCCTCTAATTTTAAATTTTGTATTACTTGTATTATGAGGACGTTCATGGCTTTTCACCTAATAATAACATCTTTTTTATTTTTAATTTGTTTCATCCTGACACATTCAATGATGGAATTCACTGCATCCCACATTGCATCATGCTGGTTGACCCCACATGCACAAATGCACCAGCAACCAGTAGACCACCATTAAATTTAAATTTAAATATGGATTTGGTTACTATTTCCCTGACCTAAACCACCATCCTTGCTGCTTATCGTAACTCAGTTGTAGATTGTAGTGGAAACAATAACAGTCAATTAGTTTGCTGACTGAGTCATAAATGGAGGAGAAGGAATTAATCTGGTTCATGAATTGGTGGATTGTACACAGGAACATCTGGATAATGATCATTCCTACAATCATCTTCATCATCGACAGTCCCGATGTCGTCGAAGTGGCACGATTCTCCTCCGACTCCACTCCTTCACGAATCCGGGATGTCAGGCAATCAACAGCCTCGTCCAGATGGGTGACTTTGACACGAATCTCCACTTTGAATTCGAAGACTTTCACCAAGCCCAAGAGTCATCCATTTTATAAGTCAAGTGAGGAAGAGAAAGTTAAACACACACAACCCTCCAGGTCACACACATCCAGTATGTACGTATTCATTCATGTAGACAATTTGTGTTAATTCATTGTCATGTAAAAACATGTGGTTTTCACTCAGTGATTCAACATGTGATTTGGAGATTTTGAAAGAATGGAAACAATATTATAGTATAAATTTTATTCTGCCTACAAGTCAAATTTGCAATGGTGAAGCCTTGTAGGGCGACCATTAAGCCCAAAACCTACACACATTCGAGTCTTCATCTCACAGGAGTTGTGGAAGGAACCCCCCTTCATATTCATTCATTAGTCAAACTTTGGTATATAATTGACCATTAAATGTTGTCTTCCTTTGCACACAAACAAATTCACATGTTACAGAATGAATCAGACAAAATATATAAACTTTATTGTCAACTTTTGTAAAGGCACACACTCTGTACCCATTTCTTTCAGTCAACGAGGGAAAAGCAATTTTGTGAATGTATGAGTCATGCACACATAACGCACAGTTAAACAGTTTTTTGTACTTTTATTGTTCTGACACTTATTTTGTCTCTGTTTATGTTTTTTTCATTTTTTCATTATGCATTTTC
>WJFB01002307.1:0-20379 GCA_009870185.1 Pygmarrhopalites habei
CCGCCGCAATCATGTAAGGCGCGTTGTCCGTCACGAGAACAACTAAATTCCGGAGAGTACATCCTAGCTCAATGACAACATTAACAACTTCTTCTTCTACCACCGCAGCATTACAATTGTCCAGAAATATTGTCTTAAAAAGTCGTGGAGTTTCACTTGAGTCCAATAGCTTCACTACAATATTCAAAACTTTCCTTATCATGGGATCAACAGTTTAATCCAGTGTCACCTCAATGTCTTTACCACGGCACAATTCCTTTGTCTTGTTGGTATCACTTACAGACAATTTGTCCAACTTTGTCCTTAGACTTGATTCACTTGGCAAGAGAGACCCATTTCTGACATACGTGGCCGTCCAGTTTCTCAATTTTTCGTTGCGAAAGACATGGAGAGGTATTGTCATCCGTCATGTCATCCCATTGCTGACCCAATTCATTAATTTGTCCGGTTTCCGAAATTGTCGCGTTTCCAGTAACTGCGCCTGGAAATTTAAAATTATTGCGTCATATTCAGGATGTGTTTGATTTTCTAAAATTGTTAGCATATATAATTTTGAAATCAGAAATTAAAGTATACCTGTGCACTTTTTATGCTTTTTTGAGATGAGATGTTTCGCAACGGTATCCTTCTTTTCGTATGATATTTCCTCATTGCACCTACTGCACCACAACTTATTATTTCTTGATTGTAACCCACTTTCAGGGAACTCTTTTGCACGGGAGAGAGCTGTAATTGTGACTTTTGGCATGTTCAATAATGTAAATATGATTGACACGGAACAGCTGAATAACGACTCAGAAGCAGGTAGAGCGACTGACCAGTTTAGGTTTTTAAAATACTCGTGGTATGAGTCACGGAGTGGACCCATTCCAAGGGATTAAGCTGCCGGTGGTTGAACGTTTATATATACATACAAGGGTATGCCGACGAAAATATCCCCAGAATGGATAAGCATCCTACATAAGTTCGTTTTGTAGAGAAAAAGCTAGAAAACTGGATTTTTTAGGAAAAATTTTGTTTATCGCTTTATTTTGAGAATTTCGCGTTTATCGCTTTTTATTTTGTCGGATTTTGGTGTCAAACTAATGTCTGACCCCACTTGACCCAAATCCCGCATGTCAATTTGGCTCTTTATGAATTTCGCGTTTATCGCATTCTGGTTGCCCTAATAATAAACAGTATTAAATAAGCTTATCACCTACATGATGAAAATGTCAGACACAATCTCATAAGTTTGTCCATTCATTTGAGACTCGAGTCAAAATGGCATGAAATTTATGACACATTTATTTAGCACAATAATTTTTTTAAAAAAGCTAAAACTATTTATTTGTAGAAATAATTTTTATTATAATTTTCTTCTGTAATTCATACTGCAGTCGGATGCGGTAAAATAACTTTACAGCAAGATACACAAAAGAAATTTTGAAAGGTTAAATGAAAGTGAAAATATACAAACAGACACGAGAAAAAGTGCACAACATGACTGATTTTCGACGAGTTTTCTCTTTTTTTACATTATACACGAAAGGAATGAAAGGATGTATAAGGAATTTGCACGTTTGTCAGTTTATCGGTTTACTGGTTTACAGATTGTTTTTCGTGTTTACTTCCACATACAAACTTTGTGTGTGTACACAGTGCAAGACGATCGGATGTAGGTGAAGGTTTTCTCTCTCTCTCTCTATCTCATTTCCTTCCTTTTTTGCTGGAGTTTTACGAGCACCCCTCATGAAATTAAACTTTCGTCTCTCTTCTCCTCTCCTCGTCTCCCCTTAATGACTCGTCAAAACCTGAGACGCTCCGTGCAAGTACAAAGTGTCTAAACTTTTTCCTCTCTACTTTTTGGGTCATTGTCATCGTAGATCATTGTGTGCGCTGTAAAAAAAGTGAACGCACACAACCTTTTTTGACACATAAGTGTATACACTTACAGTAAGTATATGTACTACGGATACACTTTATTTAATGAATTTTTTCAACTTTGTAATTATTCATAAAAGAATTTTTTGTGTCTTTCCTTGTCTCCAAAAGTAATTTAAAATTTTTCTTCTACTCATCAGTCTACGATGGATACTTTGAAACTTTTTTTTTATGAAATGTTATTCCTTACTATCCCATTTTTTATGAATGAGTGGGTGTTCATAAACGTCACAACTAAATAAATTGTCCAAGACATTTTACCAAAATGACGATCCAGATGAAACAATTCCTTCCTGCTTGTGACTGTGTGAGAAAAATGAGGAGCTTTAAAAAAGATGATGGGAGGGAGTTAAAAAATAATTAGAGAAAATTTCCCTAATTAAATTAGAATGCGTATATACAGCTTCGGCTGGGACACACAAAAAACAATTCAATAAAATTCAGTCAAGAATGGGGGAGAAGTAAAATTGTTTTCAAAATTGTTTCCATTGTTCTTCAAATGGAATTTCCGTCCTTAAATTTTCAGACTTATTTTAACTACAATTTTTTATACTGTTCAACTGTAAAAGATGTTACGGAAATGATACCATTTTAAACTTCGTTCTTCCACTGTATCATAAACAGAGAGGTACACACGAGGTTTGGCTTTATAAATTTTTATACAGATACGGAAGGAGAGGAAAGTGAACGGGGGTTTGTCTGGCACTCTCTGGCACTGGCATGCCAAGGTAATTCTGCAGATTACACAGCAGTTATATATCAAGAGAAAGGGAGGGAGGAATAGGAACCCGTTTCCTCTTAACTCACCAACTTCTTCCGCCCACATTCGGTAAATTCAACAACCGTATATCTTTTAACTAGACATGGAGCAGAGAAACAGACAGATTTTCCGCATTTTCGCCGTACACAGGAATTTCAAAAACTTTTCTTCTTCTTCTTCTTCTTCTTCTGCTTTTATATCCTTCGTCTTCCCTCCTTCCATCTACAGATCTGTACAGTGTGTACAAATCTCCTTGTTCTGCACCAAAAGATTTCACTTGATGAAAATCAAAAAGATTTTAAAATCCCCTTTGGAATTTATGGTGACTAATTTGTTCCGAAACTTCCATACTGAATGAATTTAAATATTTTTCTTTTTTGCAAAAGTAAACAAAGTTGGACACGTACAGTACTTTATAAAATTTAATAGGGTGAGTGATGCTGTGATGATGAGTGTGGAAAGGAATGAGTGGGTTTTCCATCATAATCATGGAAGAAGAAAAGGAGACTTGCAATGTTATATGACATATAATACATTTTAGACTTACATGGAGTTGTGTGTTGACAAGCCAATTTAATATTTTGAAGACGGTAGTTCAACCGGTAGCTTCAGATTCAACATAATTCTTTTTGAGTGTTGTAATGGAGCTACTGAACTGTGCATTGTTGTGAAACTAGCGTTTCCCTGTGTGGTGTGACTGTTCAAAGCTGGAGTGTGTGTGTGTGACCTTCTACGTTTTTTTGGATGGTTGTGAGGATGGTGATCATGGTCATAAAAGTCCAAACCATGAAGAACTGACTCTGACTCTGAGGTTCTGAGGGTGGGTGAGACATTGTCGCTTTTTAGCCGTTCAATTAGTATCCTATGTTTAGTCAAAATATATGAGCCATGAGTACCTTTTGTATAAGGTTAAGTATGATTTTTTTATTACTATTTACGGCTATACCCAACTTATGCACAATGTGTACTGGATACTGGACAATGTGTGTATATGGGACTTTATTGTATATTTCCTGTGTTCAATGATGGAAGGATGGCTTTTAACGTGGATTTCGTGTTTCAAGTGTAAACTGGAAAGAAATATTTCCCCCATTTTCCTCTCCCTCTCTCTCTTTCTCTCCCTTCACATATCAACCCTTGGTGACGCCTTCCTCCTGCATAACAATTGTCTTTTAATTATCCAGCACACATCCACACTCACTCTCCATCTCTACACACACACACACACACACAGAGAGAGAAAAGGGTTTATTTACATCATGATGCACGACGGGGTTTCCCGCGGATCGTGACATTAATGGAGATTTTCTCCTGTGTTTACTCAAGCTTGCTGTGAATTATGAATAAAAAATTGGAGAAAAATGTAAAATACATGACCAAAGTCTCTCTCTCTCTCTCTCTCTCTCTGTGAATTTTCAAAGGGAGAACACGTATGCGTAACATGCATATGCATTTAGACAGAGAGAGAAAATATAAAATTCCCCAATATGAGTTTCTTTCTCTTCGAGAAAGGAAGAGAGTAGAGCGTGTGTGTGGGGTGAATCAGTTTGGATTCATAGACGGCAATGAAATAAAATACAGAGGATTATGAGAAGGAGGAGGGGAGAAGTTGATAAATTATTGTAAAACGGGGGGACCCTCTGGGATCATTGCTTTTTTAACATGGTTATCGGGATATTATTGTTTCTCTTCCTCTGTCTACTGTACATGTATTTAAATATGTATATTCCACTTCCCTACTTCTGATAAAAGAAAAAGAAGAAACATTTTCCCCGTCATAGTCTTGTAGTTTAATACATTGTTTGCATGCTGCTCCCTCCAATCTCAAAAACATACATATCTAGTGCATGAATATTACACGCACACGTATTTGTATGATGTATGTACACAAAGTAGCTCTAAAGGAGGATTGATAGAGTAAAAGTCGTCATCATTGTCGTCGTCGTCGTCTGACTTTGACTGTTCTCTGTCTCCCCGTCTGATTATTCCCAGATCCCCCAAGGTCGTAAAATTTAAGTGCCGAGGTTTTAGATTGTGTTTTTCTCAACTCAATTTCCCCTCAAATATGTGAGGGTGTGAATGTGATGTGGTGGTGAAAGATTTGACAAATGCTGTTACCATGTCTTTAATTATCTTTATATGGTTCTTGAGAGGAGACAGATTAAATAAAATTGAAAATGGTTATCGCTATTAAATTAATTGTATTAATTTTCTCAAAGTAATAATCATCATTTCCTCATTTGTCCAAATGATTCATGGGTAGGAAATCCATTACTCTGTTATTCATTACTGTAGTGTATGTAGTTTGTGGTGAAAAAATTGTAGGAAGTGTACAGAATTGTTTGGACTGAGCCAGAAATTTAAAGGATAATTTAACTCGAAACATTAAAGCATTTGGAGTGAATGTTGTTCTTACTGGGAAGCGAATGGAAAAGAAAGATGTACTGTACACGCAAAAAATATTGTGCTAAATTTTGTTGAAATAGCGAATGATCAATAACTTGTAAATCGTTCGACTAATGGTTCCTAAAATTCCTCAGCTCTCCTCCTCTACTCTCCTTGTTTTATTGATTGGTTTTAAAACGAGAGGACTTTTATGATGCCGTGCGTACATTAGAGAGGGAGAAAAAAAGTGTTAACGGCCCATATTATGTCGTAGTGGAAGTTATGACTCAGCCACACGCTAATAATAAAACAAATAGAGACTGGGGATTAAATGTGATTTCGTTGATAGAGGTGAATTTCCTTCTCTCTATGCAATATGTTTGAGAGTGAGAGTGAGTGTGTGTGTATTTACGAATGTGAGGAGAAGCACGAAGTAGTAGGGTCAAGTATAAATTAAGTCAGTTGACTGTTTGGTCAAGGAAACTTTATTCGAGTTGTAATAAATTTCTCAGACCTTTTATTAATATTATAACGACTATGAGGGTATGTACACACACACACATTCACAGTCATTCAACGTACACAGTTTCCCTTGTCTCCTCCTCTAATTCTATATTATCTATTTAATTATGGGTCTAGTCTGAGCACATTAGTCAGTCCCTTTCACCGGTGATTGTGTGCGTGTGTTATTTAGACTCTTCACAACTGACTCTGGGTTATGGGGTTTCTGGAAGCATTGCAAGGAAAAGAGCATCAATTTTTTCTGATTTGTTTTGCAAAGTTTATTCCCTGATTGCCTGAAAAACTTTCCCCCTCCATATCCCCACTGACTCCTTTAAATATCCATTTTGCTGTTATTGTAGCTTTTGTTGGGTGCAGAGTGACAGGAGGGTGGGTATAGTATAATGTAAGACAAATGGGATTCATTTCATGTAATTTTTTTTTGCTCCAGCCAGAAGAGTATCCATTTCATGAAAACTCCCATTTAAATCCTCCACGTGATGACAAAAACACAAAACAGCTCTCTGTGTTAAATTAAGTGATTGTCAACATGTCTTAATGGAATTTAATGTATGGTGGACACACACAGGCACACACACCAGAGAAACGAAAGGGACGTAGGTGGGCTGGAAAAAGACATTGACTAATTTGTCATTCAAATCCTCCTCTTCATTATACCTTCATGATGTGATGAGAGAAGAAGTTGCTTACATAGCAAAAATAATTTTACGACTTTTCCCAATCCTTTTCATATTTATTTGCCATTTTTTAATTTACACATTAAGATAAAGAGAGATCGACCCTGTGAAACACCTCTCAGTCCACACCACATCAATTTGCACTAGCAAATAATAAATGTGTTCGCAATATTTCCAATTAACTAGTGAGATGAAGTTGTCCATTTGGAAAATGGCAAAATGAGTTTCATGTTTACATTAATATGCAATAATAGTTTGGTTTTGCCCTGTTACTGATTTTATGACTTATTTAGTGCTAATCCAAGCGCCTCATTGTCTCATTACAAAGAGAGAGAGAGAGAGACATTTTCCCTCTTCTTCTCTCAACATTTTTTGCTTGACGCCATTCTCGTCTCTTGATTTTCATGGGACTCTCTATTGACCTTTGATTTGGCTCAATTTCCACGACGACAACCAAAACTGATTGACTGATGTGTGTGTTGTGTGTGTGCTGTCAGAAAGGTTGGACTTGGGTGCATGAGATTCACACACACAAACGTGTGTGTGTGCAGATATGTGACATTCTATGTGTAATTATTTCTGTTCACAATTTTCAATTCAGTTTAGATGGAGAAGGGAGAGGAGGAGGGAGGAGAGAGGAAGATTTTGAGAGTTGATTTTTATGCCAGGCGACTTCTCACACTTTTGACAGACTGAGGGTCATGCCCATTCCACCCCATAAATAATAATCTTGGTCATAATAATTGTGTGGTGTGAAGTTTATGATTGTTGATGTCGTCCTCATCCAAAGATTTAAATAGGGAGACTGTCGTTAATCCCTTTCGTCTCTCTCTCAACTTGTCTATAATATTATACAATACCATAGACTCTCTCTCACCACACACGCACACACACACACACTAGCAGGGGGAGAGACGGATGAGCTTTTATGTCTTTGAGTAGAATGAGAGAAAGAGAGAGAGAGAAAAGGGAAGCCAAAAGTACTTTCTTAAACATGAGGGTATTGAGTGTGAACCGTCCTGCGTTATTGTTGTTCAACTGATTTTAAATGACTCAATTGAAAGGGAGAAAATCCTCCACACACGCACACACACACACTCTTTATATCTCTCTTCGAATGTCTCCTTATTCGGCATTATCTACTCCAGATTCCTCCTCCAACATTTCCCCTGGATGCCGACTGACTCACCCTTATGCGGTAGTATATATTTTACTGGGTAGCACACACACACACTAAGATATATATTTTTCTAGCTGGAGAAAAAAGGATACTAAAATTCAGTTTTTTGGTTTCAGAATGATATTTTAGACAATGTATTGCAGACACAGGTCTAGTCCAAAACAAAGGTCTTCCGACAACTAAGGCAATTAAAGTATGAAGACGTTTCAGATTTCCCATTGTAAATTGTACGGAGTAGTCAAGTCATTAAGGAAGACAAGTTGGCTGGAGCTACAAGCTAATGTATTGTTTTACCTGTGCACTAATGCGTAGTGCGTATAATGTGTGTACAAGAAAGTCAAGAGTCAAGAGCAATGAGGAAAGTTGGTTTACGTAAGGCGTTGGTCACAACATAAATTTGTTGATAACAATGAAAGTGTTTGTTTAATACTTAGATAACCCTCATCCCCTTCCCCTCCCTTTCCTCCCTGAGCCGCCCATTCCCCTCTTCTCAGTTTTTGAAGTCGAGAGCTAAAATCGGCTGACGGTGAATGACGAGAAGGGAATTAAGATTAAATTAACATAATTATTTTTGTAAATATATTTTTTAAATAAAAAATTAAGAAAAAAACCTAATATTTGATGCCTGTAGATTTCCACCCGTTTTCTAAAGGTGGAGGTCAAAAACTCCTCATGGTTTTGTAAGGTCAAAGTTGGAGTGCACGTGTGCAGTTACGGAAGCTCGTATGCCTTCCTTTTTGTATATTTATTTGCAATTTTCTGACACACACACACATCTGAATCTTTGTTTCAAGTCCACGCTTTTGCCGTGCTATTACACAAGAGTCGGCAATAAAAATGTGTGTGAGAGAGAGGAAGAGAAAAAAAAGTGCGAAGGATTTGTGCGTGCGGAAAGAGAGTGTGTGGAGTGGATTGAATTGAATTGGGTATGGATTCAAAAGGGGAAAAGAGGGGAAGAGGGGAAAAAGTGAAAAGATAAAATAAATAGACATTTCGGCTGAGGAGAGAACGTGTGAGCTTGATTTATCATAGAGATTTGTTGGCAAACGAGAAATGTCTTGTGTGGCGGTTGTTATATTGTACAAGTTGAGTGTGCAATGTAGTACGAAGACTAGAGAGAGAGGAGAAAGATACAGAGGTAGATTACATTGTACGGATATGAAGAGAGAGTCAAGGCTTGGCGTCCTTAACCCACCACCACCAACCACGCTGTTTTTTCTATATTTATGTAATGCCGTATCAAACCACTGCGGCTACACTTCAAAAGACCCGGAAACTAGCAATATTTGCATGCATGAGTAAGATTAGCCATATTGCTGATTTTACACAATTCGTACGACGACGTGTCCCTTTTGTGTATTTCCCTTTATATCTCACACAGATAGAGATAGAGAAAAAAAGAGAAAGAAATTTCATTCCCAAATGTGCAGCTTGACTCTCTCTCTCTTTCTCTCTCTCCAATGTGTGTGTCATGAATTGGAGTGATTTATGGGTTATACGAACAAAAAAATTTACTTACTCCAACTTGACGCCTTGTACATCACCACTAATAATTAAGAATCCTCAAAGAATGTTTCTATACTTTAAAGCAAATAAAGAACAAGATACTACGAGGGGAGTTTGCACATTGCAAAAGTTGCATACATTTAGCATGGAAGGGGAAGGGAGGGAAGGAAAGATGTTCAAGTAAAACTAAAAATAAATGCAAAATGATTTTGACCAGAGCGGAAGAGTGCAGTGTGTGTGTCGTATGAGTGGGTGGGTGCATGAGAAAGAGAGTGAATTATAACACCACAATTTGTACACATTGTGAATCTTTGCATTAAAAACCCGACCCCCACCCTTAGTCACACTATGTTGGACTGGGAGACTTCTCGTCCACATAATTCCTCATGAATTTACGCTCTGAATCCTTACCGTATTTAATCCAATAAAACACCCGGGTATAAATCGATGGTTCTAGATTGAGTAATTCACTCATCTAGTGCCACAGGTGAAAGCACAATGAATTTTATTAGGGCCTCTTTTTTAAATATTAATGGAGAAATGAATTTAATGATAGATTTGAACGGACTACATCAGGATAAATACGGGAGATTTGTAGTGGATACCGAGCGACGAGACTCCTATGGTCTTTTTGGTGTTGAGACAATTGACAATAAGTTTAAATTACTCTAACTTACTCAAAGTAGTGTCGTCTCTTCCCCCTTCAGAAGAGGAGGAGAAGGACTGGAATAAATCCTGGAGGTACTCTTGTCAACATCATGGGATCAAGACTGTCTACACTGGACTCTATTCCTCGGGAGAATTTTGTGAAACAAGGAATATAGTTCTAAATGAAGAATTATGTAGTCCACTTCTACTTACATACTATTGCATCATAAATAATGTGATAAACCTTGACTATTTGTTGTGCTCTTCTTCTTATTCTGTTCCTGCTCCTCTATGTACACTCTACACTGCACCCTCCTGTCACACACACAAAATATAAATATAGAGAGAATGAGGAAGAGAGAGAGAGAGAGAGAGTACAAAATTTTCATTTCTCAAACACGCACATAACTCAAAATCGTCCTGGTTGATTAATGCCCTTGTTACCCCACTCTATAAACACACAGACATACAGACACACAATACGCAAACACAAATAAGTACAAATGTTCGGATTGTATGTGTGTGTGTACGTGTGTTTGGTTGTGTGTTTTATCCAGGGATTATGAATTACTGCCTTATTTGCTCCGCAACACTCCAAAACTCGACAACATGATTTATGTGAGGGATCCTTGTTTTAATTTTGAAATTCAGAGCATTATTAAATTCCGTATCATGTGTTATTGTTTTGTAACGTGTGTGTAATACGTGTGTGTGTGGAGTGTGGACTCAAAAAAGGTCATGTCCACACACACAACCCAAGACGTAGGATTTGTATCCTCCGGGTTAATAGCTCGTAGAGTCAGAGTAACATAAATAAACCAGTGGAAACCAGTGGAAACCAATAGAGAGTCACCAAAACTCATTAACCATGAACGTCTAATTGAAACATTAAAACTTTGAATGACTCCAATAAATTTCCAATGGGAAACTGAAGCGGAGTAAATGCAGAGTGAACATCAATTTAAAATTTTAATTTTTCTGAATTACACTCCATTATCCACCATCAACGCTCGCTATGGAATGGAATCCTGGTTCAATTCACATTAATTTTACGAGCCAATTCTTTCTTTACTGCTTGATATTTTTGGACTGTTGTGGGGTTTCACAATAAAACAAACCAAAAAATGAAAATTTATAGGGGTTCGTCCAAACTCTTCCCCTCTTCCCTCCTCCCTACCAAGATTAATTGTGTACAATTTTGCCTGGCAGTGACACATGATTTTATTCCATTCTTCTTCATTCTCCCCTCTTCACTGTCCCCATTCTCCCCGTCCTCTTTTCCTCTTATATTACAAATTGTTTTTTTGTCAGTCTTAATTTCCCTCACAGACTTAATCGGAGTGGCGTGTGTAAATCTCCCTATTTCTTCACTTATTTATTGACTCTGTAGTATCCCCTCTTTTTTATCCCTATCCCTGCCAATGTAAAAAATCAGGTCACAGGTGTGACATGTCCACAAATCCCATGATGATCATGTCCGTGTGTATTGTAAATTGAGTATAGTCTAATATCTTCTCTCTTCTTCCCTTCAATTCGAACGTTTTGGAATAAATTAAAGGAGGATTGAGTTACTCGGCACTGATATGCGGAAGTGTCTAAAGTGAGAGTGAGAGTGTGTGGTTTTTAAGCTAGAGTCCAGGATATCAGACAACTAGGAATTGGAATGAAATGTCAGGAAAGACAAGCGAGGAGGAAAAAATTGGTTCAAAAATTGTACCATTCACACACATTAAAAGATTTGTTGACTTGATAAATATATGGAGAGTACAAACACGGATTTTCCTGAAAAAAAAGTCTTGCACAGAAATCCTGTCTTGCCTTGTACAGATCTGTAATTTGTACAATGTAAAAGAGTAGGAAACCGTGTAGTTGTTGTTGTACCAGAATTGTTATTGATTTAAGTACCAGTTAAGCAGTGCAGTGGCGATAGTGAGGGTGGAGAGGAAACACTCGGTGTACATTCTAGAAAAAAAGATGCACTCTGGTAAAATGTTCAACTGGGAAAGGTTAAATCAATAAAGGAAGGTGGAAGGATGAAGATTGTTGCTTTTTTCCCTCAAAAACAATTTCTTCTCTTCCCGTATTTCAACTCCCCATCATCATCAGGGAAAAAGTGAGTAGCCAGGGACAGGGGTGAAGGGAAAAATTGATTCAGCATCATGGAAATTTCTCATGAGAAATGACGGAGGGTGGAATTGATTTGTGTGTGTATCTGTGTGTGTGTGGAGCACGGGAATGTTTATGTAGAGATCAGACAGTTGGCAGGTTTCACCCCTCTTTTATTTTATTAAATTATAGACACACACACAATGACAGAAGGGAAGGGAAGGAGAATGAGTGTGAGGGTTAACCACCAATTTTGTATTAAGGTACACAGCCACTGTCTCTCTCTCTCTCGCTCGTTCTGATTCCAAAGATAATATTTTTCCCTTTGCTTATCAAGTTAACAAGTACCCCATTACAATCACAATGGAATGGAGTGAGTGTGGAAAAAAGAGCAGGACTTTTTTCTGATACTTTTCAAATGTTAAAAAAGTTTAGACAGGCTGCAAGTACACACAGGGATTTCTCTTTCTCTCTCTCTTTTCTGTATCAACTTGACATCACACATCGTAAATTTACCAGACACACACACACACACACAAAGTAGGTGCATTTTAACAAATTATCAAACAGAATTATCTATGCAGTGCAGTTTAATACGGCTTTATATAATATTCATGAAATTTGACGATCCTTTTCTTTGCTACAGATTTTTTATAGCCATCAATCAACCCCGGATTCTCTGTCTCTCTTTTCTTTCTACAAGGCTAATGAAAGCCGCCCAAGTGTATACATTTCCAAGACACACATCCACACACATTCACACAAGTGAATCACTCTCTCTCTCTGGTTACTTTCCTCATGGATTTACACCTTCTGGATTTTTTCCCTATTTTTTATTACCACTGTAGTAGTGTATTGGCTAACCTACACTTTTATTCATCTCATTCTACGCATAAACATTTTGTACGCACATTTACGGATCATCAGTCTTACTTTTAATACACACTGTTCACTGTACTACCTCAGTGTAGCCTTCAACTTGACACGGCCTAAAATTTCTCACTTTCACAAAATTAACGTTTTTGATACTCTCGAAGAAGGGAGAAGGAAATGATACGACAAAAAAATGGTGGATGGTTGTAAGACAAATGAACTTGTGTTGACACGCAAAAAGCAAGAAATTTACAAAAAAAAAAAACACACACGAGTCAGAGGCTACGGGTCTCTCGTGTGTATGTTTTATCAATGCCCGGATTTCCGAGTGAGATTGATACCCCGTGTTTCTCTAGTCTTTGACTACCAACTTGGTAATCAGTTGGATCAAAATATTTTTCGTTTGTCTTTCTCTCTCTCTCTGTATTGTGTACGTGTGAGTGTCACGGGAGGGAGGCTATATAATTCAAGACAATCTGGATTTTCATTTGGAAGGTGGAAATGTGAGAGATATTTTTACACACATTGTATTCGTATTCCTACATTTCAGTGGAAGAGAGAGAAAGAGAAGAAGAGTGTGTGTGTGAGATGGGGAAAGTCAGATTATGTCTGGTGAAAAGGTTGAGTCTGTGTCAATTTGAAGAGGTGCAGTATAAATTGTCCGTGTTCATCCCACCTCCTCCGTTCCTCACTCAAAGAATTTCTGCTTAAAACAGAGAAGAACGTTGTGTATTTTGGATTTGGATGTGTGTTGTGTGTGTGAAGACTGGAGTTGCATTGGACCCATGCATGACAGGGCATGGCATGGCATGAAGAAGAGAGAGAGGAAGAATTCGGGGTTTCCATGCCAAATAATTCCCTCCTCTTTTTTCCCTTCCATTACAATATCATGATAAAATAATATTTAGTCATTTTAGTGGATTTTCTCCCTCTCCCATCCTTCCTCTCTTTTTTCTAACAAGGATTCTAGAGGACATAACACAGTTTATTTATATGTCAGCCTTTCCAGGGGCAAGATAAATGAGCTTTGGAGCCTCACTCCGTTCTTCTCTACTTCCATACATACACTTCCATATAAATGCATACACACTGTGTATTACACAGTAGAGGAATGAATGTGGCATCAAGTACTCAGCTCTACTGTTTACTGTACAAAAATCATCAGCTCCATTTTTTTGTTCTATATGAATTCTATATATGGGATTATTTGTCGTACAAGGAATGTTAACTGCAACGTCAAAATGTTGTAAAAATCTTCTCTCCTCTCCCTTATTCTTGGCTAAATGCAAAATTTCTCATACACAAAGGGGAAAGAGGGATGCGTGTGTGACCCTGCAGTTTCTACTCACACACACACACAGACACACTGTACTCTTCATATTTGGGCGGAATGGAACCTACTCCTATATATCTGGAATTTATGGGCCGTGGAGAGGAGCTTAAGTTAAGTTAACTTTTTTTTGTGTGAATAGAATGTGAAGCATCACACACACATTGTCTGACTACATACAGTAGAGTATGTAGTAGACAAATAGAGAGACTCTCTCCAAGAGAGAGAGAGAGAGAAGAGTGGACTTCTTTTTTGCGAACGAGGACGTTTAAGACTTGTTAATAGTGTTTGTGTACATGGGAATAGTGCAATCGGCTACAAAGGAATATGCATCGACAATTTCTTTGATATATAAATATATATACAAAATATGTATTTTAAGCAGAGTCTTTCAAGCAAACCTTTCATAACCGAATATAGTCTTGAACTTGAAATGTCAATGTTGAGTCTCTCCCGGTTTCTCCATTCACTCCAACCAGCAACTTGCAGTAGAAGTTAAGAAGAAAGGAACCATATTAAACTACTCTATTCTCTGCACATGTCAAGCCCACAGTCTGTGGAATTTGTCTGAGATGTTTTCCCTATTTTTTCTTTTGTATTTTCCGCATATACTGGACGATGATGAAAGAGAAAGGACTTAAAATCTTCTATGTAATATTAAATCCCACTTTCCACAATTAATTTCCCTTTGCTCCTATTAGAACTTATACTTAGAACTGCATCCATCATGTACTGTATAATTGTAAAATGGGTTAATTGAAATAAAATTGGCTTCCGCAATTTTTCCCAACTCCAACACTCAACCCCAATCCAGACTCTGGCGACGACCGTTGTAGCCTTGTCAGAAGAGTTGTTCTTCTCATTTAAATATACTGTATTGCATGTGGGAGGGATGATGATGCCAGAGAGAGAGAGAGAGAGAGAAAGAGAGCGGCCAGTGTCCAATTAGCGAATTGCCGCGGTTTGATTTATGATGCAAGTGTAGAGCGACATTAATTGTTTTTTCTCTCTTCCCTCCTACTAAGTAGTCCTTATCAACGTTAAAATGAATCCATTCTTTTCATTAGAACCCTGATTACCAGGAGTAATTACGTCATCCAGTTTTCGTTGGTACTCCATTAAGGACGCCAGGACAATTGGAATTGAAATTGACTCTGTCCTTCTACATTCTGCACTCATTCTCTCTCTCTCCTTTGTGAATATTAATGATGAATGAAAGTAGAGTTGAGTTTTTGACAAAAGAAATGTATTTAAAGTGTCATCATTAGGTATCTTAGACACTGTCACACGCCAGCCTTTCTTTCTCTTTCTCTCTCATGGTGAATAAAGAGACGGATATCGTCTGATAATTAGCCTATAGTCTGTTCCATAATTGGTCTCAAACAAAAAAAGAAACCGAAACCATGTCACTCCAAAATAACACATTTTTTTGAAGAGAAAGAGAATGTGCGTGAGCGACAGAGAGAGAGCGACAGAGAAAGAGGATTTGAAACCCAAATCTAATATATTTATGTTTTTGTGCCGAGGAGGCAGGTAGGTATGTCGTCGTTAGAGAATTGAACATTTTACTGTCATTAGTTCCAGGGGAAAATAGAAAAGAAGTTCCAGGGGAAAATAGAAAAGAAACTCTCAGACACTCCAATTAAAGGAAGACATTGTCAAAAGAATTAACTCCATGCCATGCTCCAGTATTCTTTCAATTTGTATGCACAAAAGAAAAACCCTTCTGCATAATTTGAACTTGCAGTATGTATGCATGTGCACAAATGAGAGTTCAGTGTGAGAGTGAGTGTGTGTGTGTTTGTTGTTGTTGGGGGCTTGTCTTGTCTTTTTTGTTCCCGCTGTGTTTGTCCGTATGAAGCCGCTATTCTCTAATAAGATAATAAGAGAGTGAGAGGGAGAGAGAGACACGAAATTATAAATACAGATGAGGATCCTTCCTTGATTCTGTCTCCTTACATTGGAAAAGATTGTTATATTATTAGAGGGGAGTCAATCTTGGGAACCAAAAACTTTCATTGAAGAAAAAACATTGAAACCTTTCCCAATAGACTTACACTTGAATGGAGCGTGTGTATGTGTGTGTGTATTTTGTTCCTCTTCTTTCAACCTCCTTTTGTTCAAATGACTTTTGTGTAGGCAGGAGTCGAGGATTTATTGTCAGAGACATAGAAAGAGAGAGAGAAAGACTCTCTGTCTCCTTTACATTCTATCTCTGGTCTATTTACTATTCCTTCGGATTTTTTCTCCTTCTCTCTCTCTTTTCTGAGGTATTGCATTGCTCTCCTCCTACCACAGAAGGATGGCATGCAGTTTGACTCTCATCATCAAGCTGTCTCAACAGATAAAATTCATCGTTGTAAAATTCAGCGAACAATACTCTGTACACACACACACACACAAAGTTATGCTGATACAATGTAAAGGATGTAAGCGTAGGCCGGGGCAGAACAAGAACAAGACAAAAACATGAGCCACGGATTTTTCCCTACCAGCACCCAGGATCTTTAATAGACTAAAGCCTTGTTTATATACACACACAAACAAATTGTACACGCACTATCTACACACACAAACACATGGACAAGGAACAAGGAAGAGAAAAAAAATCGAACAATGTTTGTCAGACTCTGTGTAGGGAAAAAAATACCAGATACTGATTGACTGTCTTTCCTTCTTCTTCTCTTGTACTCTGAATTGACGTAGGGGTAGCCGTACCTTTTAAGAAAATCATGTAAAATTATATTACACATTTATATATTCAACCTAACATGCACACCACACACAAACTGTTGTCCACATGGGTTTGTAGAAGAATGCTTGTAGATTGAATGGAGAAAAAAGACTTGTATTCACTTCAGGAGAGATTTTAGCTAACAGAGCAGCTACCGAAATTGTTCATCACTAATCTGCATACAATTAAATTGAGAGGAAGATGATCATAATAATTTTGGACATGTATTTATGAAGAGGGAGTGTGTTTTCAATAATCATATTTTTGATTGCGTATTGTGTACTCCTGTTGACAAAATTAAAGATAAGAATAACCCGTCATCAGAAAAAAACTTTGTGTGTTGTAGCCCTGATCGTAATACCTATATATAGGCATATGTAGAGAGAGTCTTATTCTGACATTGACTACATATGGACACACACACAAAGACAGACACAGAGTTGGTTGGCTCCAGTCTCTCGTCAAAAAAGTTTAAGAATTTCATCGTTACATTGAACATTTTATTGTTGTTTTGATGCTCCGTTCTGGGTTACGCTCTCTTATTACGCTTATTACGCTTATTACGGCCAGTCTAGCTAAGGCATGCATGACGTATAAAAAAGGGGTCCACAAAAAAATACGGCACACACAACCGTTTTTTCCTTGCTCCCAAAAAAATGTCCAGGCTGGAAGCAGCAAGAAAAAAAATCTTTTTTTGGTTTCACGTCTTGACTGCAGTTAGATATAGAAGTGTGGAAGATTCTAGAAATTTTACCCTGTGGTTTATCCATTTCATAAATCTTTAGGAACCTAAAAATGTATTGCGATTTAGAAGGATGATGATAGATTTATTCAAAATCTCTTTGTTTAATTTTACTCTGTAGAACTTGACAACAAAAAGAGGAAGACTCCAAAATGTTTGGGATAGAGAAGAATAGAAGATGGAGATGGGAGAGACTGTTGAAATTGTCTCACAACAACATTTGTGTCCTACTATTTCTGTGTGGATTCGCCCTCACCACCGTTCAGAGTCAAGACACTGATTCGAGGAACCCCCCTGACCCTTGCAGTTTCAACATGACTCATTTCGTCTACTGTATTTGTGATCCTCAAGAATCGGATGTGAAAAGTGTGGAGTTAGCCAAGTGTGGGATTCATGCGGTAATAATAATTTTTTATGAATATACTTCTAATCGTAATTTATTTCAGAAGATTAACAAATGTTTATACCTTCCTAGGAACCTTTCCCCAATTCTCGAGAGTGGAGGATTATTGGAAGATTAACTAATTTACAAACCCTAGAAATTACTGCTCGACCTCCAAAACAATTAAAATTTTTCATTCCTCGTCTCATATTCCACAAGATGACCAATCTGACCTTCTTCCTTCTTAAAATGGGGGATGTGAGGTACAACTTTTTAGTTAATTGTAGGAAGTACTTTTCTACAAGTCAGACAATTATGTAGTATCATCTATTATAATCTTATCAATCAATTCTTCTTGACAGATTCATCCCGTCTTTTGCATTCGCCAATTCGACTTCCCTCCGGGATATTCATTTGGAGAGCAATTTCATTCGACAATTGGAAACCTACTCCTTTGGTACAGAATTGTCTCACATGAAAATAATTAAAGAGAAATCTTAATTAAAAGTCAAATTTTTCATGTTAAATTCATTTTTACAGCAAATATGCCCAATTTGGTTATCATCAATTTGAGAGAAAACATATTGGATTCAATTGACCGACTCGTCTTTGTTGACCTTCCTATCCTTCAAAATTTACTCTTGGATAATAATAACATCCGTGTCATACATGACCGGTATGTATCATTACTTTAATCATTGAATCAATTTGTTTTTAAGTTGACATATAATAATGTTTTTAAAAAGGGCTTTTGCGGATCTTGGAAATTTGGAAGAACTGGACATACACAAAAACAATTTGACAGTGATTGCTCGAGACTCATTTTTCGGACTGAAGAAATTACGACGAATTGACTTGAGATCCAATTCGATTGAATTTTTGGGTGACCATGTATTTGCTGAGATGCCCATGTTGGAGGATTTGGATCTGAATAATTGTAAAATCATCTCAGTCAGTCCGACAGCTTTTGCTGGACTGAAAGAACTCTCACGTCTCGCACTCAAGGGTAATAAAATTGTGGAATTACATCCGAGAACTTTTGAGACACTCCACAAAATCTATTTCCTGGATATTCGGAATAATGAACTCAAAAGTTTGGAAGAGGAGTTGATTATGCCCATTTACAATAACTTGAGGAATTCCTCTACTCAGCTCATGATTGAAGGTAAGACAGAGATACATTTATTTAATTACGAGCATATAAATACACACACACGTATACACCATGCTTACTCTTGAAAGACCTTGCTCAATGTTGTTTCCATTATGTAACTCACCGTATTAAATAAGTGTAGCAAAAAATTTAATAGCTCAGCTTTCTCCACTTACCTTCATATACCTTATCTCGAGAGTTTGATGACAACAACATTAAAAGGTAGATTGTAGCGGAGGATGAGGGGAAAGTGAAGAAAGAAGAGTGTTGAGGAGGGGAGAAAATGTCGTGCTGGGTGTTTGTAAAGTATTTTTCACTCCAGGAAAAAATAATAATAGTAAAAAAAGAAACATTGAGGCAGGGCTAATGTAAGAGTATCTCTTTTCTTTCTCTCTCCCCTCAATAATCTTTATAATATGGTGATGACTATTAAAAAAGAACCCGGAAAGGGGACCAAAGGAAAGAGAGAGAGAGAGAGGGGGACTCCCTCACGGCCCGTAAATCATCAAAATTAGTAGCAAAGTAAGTAAAGAGGGCGGAGATTGAGAGAGAGTGAATATGAAACTAGTTACCGTATTACTTCTAATAATAACCCCGGACTTTGATACAGTATTCTAGTTTTCAACAATGCCCGGGATTCTAAACTCATTTTGTCCGATGAATTTTATTGAAAGCTCATGTGGTCTCAGATGGGGTAAAAGATGTTTTCAAAAAGGTTCCGGGGGAATACCGTGCAAAATGATTTAGTACAGGAGACTATTATTAGGAGTAATACGTCATTTTTTACGGCTCTCAAAGTACAGAACCCGGTGCGGGTGGAACATGAATGTATGTAATATATTTTAATATGCTATTCTCCCTCCTCCTCCTCCCCCGCAGTCATGATGTGATGATTCCATAAATCGACACAAGTCTACAATAAAAATTTTTTGGTCATGTCATCATCTCCCAGTTTGAGTGAGTAATTTCTACTCTCCTCCTCCTCTGTACCTACCTCTGCTGTTTGTATTTATGTTAACAGTCTATCTATTGCCACATAAAGAGTCTTTTGAATCTTGCACTCCAGCACCCCATTCTCCACACTAAAGTGTACATATCATGAGAACTTAATTTTAAACATGGTAGGAACCATGGATTAAAATGATGGATCAGCTAGCTGTGAAATGAACCATATCGACGACGACCATATCAATGATCATGCATCCAAATTAATCAGTCTATTGAAAATACATGTTGTACATAAATGCATATGTAGAGCACATTTGAGGATGACT
This sequence comes from Pygmarrhopalites habei, assembly GCA_009870185.1. Classification (NCBI taxonomy): domain Eukaryota; kingdom Metazoa; phylum Arthropoda; class Collembola; order Symphypleona; family Arrhopalitidae; genus Pygmarrhopalites; species Pygmarrhopalites habei. The sequence goes on from WJFB01002307.1 coordinate 20,196, forward strand.
GACGACAAACGACAGCAATAAAAAATCAGTATTCCTTCCACATATCATGCTTAGTTGTATGTACATACCGTGAAACGGGGTGAAGTGGCTCACACCGGGTGAAGTGGCTCGATCATAGTTTTCGATGTTCCTGACGGAATTGTGCTATGCAACAATGAGACGGATTTCTCCCCACATCGTCAAT
>WJFB01002308.1:0-11318 GCA_009870185.1 Pygmarrhopalites habei
AACACTCGTCAGAATATAGGCTTTCTAGAACTGAAAACAGAATTGAAATTTATTGAGTAGATTTTGAGAAAAAAAATAAAACGCTGTCCGAACCACCCGGGTGGACAAGCTTTACATACCTGCAAAGCAGTAATTCATGAAACCATTCATGATGACCAGGTCATACTTTTGACCCATCAATCGTTGAAATTCTGGATTCTGGTAAATACTCTCACAGGCAGCAAAAATAAAATCAAAATCCCAAAAGGAGCTCAGAAATCCCTTTTTCCTCTGTTCAAAAGGGTCAGGGAAGTGATTCAGGAAAGTTTTCAAGTCAATCGGCACAAGTTCCGTCACGTTTGAACCAAACTCGGAAAAATCGGATTTTACATTGGAAATGGCTGTGATTTGATGATTCCTACGAGCCAATTCTTTCACTAAAGGTTCGAAAACATGTTTGTGACTTTTGGTACCCAGTGGAGTGAAAACAAGAATCTTTTCACTGGACGTCACCCACACGTTTAGTAAAAATACGAGTGAAACAATTAAAAATTTGTACTCCATTTTCAACAAATGAATTCTCCAGGATTCTCCAGGAAAAATCTGACTTATTCAAGTATGCAGTTTTCCTCCCGCAGCGCAGGATGAGAGTTGAATGAATAATTTTTGTCACTTGTCATGCTTTTTTGTACAATTCACGTGTTCACTTCTCTTATCTTTTGTTGTTTATTATCTTAACTTATCAACTGTAGATTTGTCCAACACAATTGGGACAAAGGTTATTTGCATAAACTATTCCTCATGACATGACAATGAATGTGACACGAGGAGGCAGGATGGACATTAATAAGAGCATGTGACAGTACAATTTACAATCAGGAATTGAAGTTCGTTTCTTTTGTACTGTATATTAACATTTTACTCGAAAGGAATTCTCAGAGAGAAGGAATAAATTAGAAAATGAAAGGAAGGACGGCTTTCCGTTGAGCTGGATAAACTCGTCCGAAGGTTTTCTTGTAAAATTTGTGATGTTGGTAACCTCTGACTCCTAGAATGATTGTCGTTGTCACTCCAAAGAGCATCTAAATTCATCATCAAAATAAACTGTATTTTAACAACTTTATCATGCTTTAATATTGAAAATTTAGTCAATAATGAATGTACTTACTTGGGGGAATCCGACAGCAAAAATGGCCCACCCCCACCATTCAACAATTTCTCCGAAATAATTAGCTGCTGACACATAATTGAAGAGTCCTCCTCGAGGAATGAAATATTTCCCCTATTTAGTAAAAGAACACACAATTTGTCATTATTATTATTTTCACTTCACTTTTAATTCTAAACTCACAATCTTCTCCTTGTCCCCTCCTCCAGTCTTATTCTTCCGGAGTCCATCCAGGATCTCATCATGAGTAATGTTGATGAGGAGTCCTCCAGTGAAAAGGCCGAGTCCAATAAAATTGACAAATCCTACATTTTGGATTGGGTGGACATGGAGGAGATGAAATGCTTGGAGGAATCCATTGAATGAACATGCCAAAATGGCCATGAAAGCTGACTCGATTGGAAAACTTGAAGCATTACTCATAAACTTGAAGGGGTAAATGAGAGATCTGGAATAAAATTATTCATTAAAAAAAGTACGTACAATTATGTTGTAAATATGAGAGGGAATTGGACGTACCGGTACATGTAGTGGCCTATGAAGAGGGTTAGAGCTAGGGCATTGGGCCAGTGACTTAAGAGGGGACTACTTGTGAAGAAAATGAGGAGGATCGGGAGGATCCATGACAAACTAAATCCCTGTTAAATATTTAGACACACAATAATTAGAAATATTCTTTATAAATAAAGAATAAATGATACCAATTGACTCACCACCCAGACACTTTGACCACTGATGGTGAGGCCTGTCAGTCTAATTTTACTCTGGTAACGGCCATAAGGGATGGGGAACAAGATTGTCAGGCAAAGGACAAAGGTGGCAAGGACGTGAAAGATCTCGAGGGCAAATATCAACTCTTCTGTTGTATTTGGAATTAATTTGGTAAGAATGTCCATTAAAAAATTTGACTGACAGTCATGGGCTGTTGGTTAACTGTGGTTAGGTTTTGAAGGAAATTGTACAGTATGGGGGATGGATGACATGTAGTGAGAATATAATTTTTATTTGTATTTATCACTTTTACCGGCGTACAGAATCCAAGGCATGTGACTTGAGGTCATCCCATTACTTAAATATGCATTGCAAGCAGTCATGTTAAAATTGAATATATGGAAAACTGGTTTTGACTCTCTCTCTTATCTCCCTACTCTTCATTATTGTGTGAACCAACAACACTTGAATCAACATCAAAAGGGAGTGAGAGGTTAAATGCTGAATGCAAACTAAATATCCAAATTCATGGAAAAATATGCTAGTTAACTAAATTTTACATACGGGAATTGTCAATTTATACATGCACAGCTTGTCAAGTCATTTTTTGTCACTATTTTTCGTCCTCAAGACGCCCCGAGGGATCGACATGTGAAAAAATATTTGAAGTGCCCCCCAAGAATTTCATTGGTCGGAAAAATTAAAGACGGTGTGTGTTGATTTTTTGGAAAATCTGATTGAAATTTTGTCAGATTTTTGGATAAAACTGGAACAGGTAAGAGGAAATTGACATTTCCCTATACGTTTTGTTTATCTGGCTTTTGTAAATAATACATTTTGACTGGTTGATCTTTAGTTCTGATTGGAAATGACATTTTCAAAACCTTATGTTTTGACCGGCTTCAATCATGTTTATTGTTAATTTATTTATAGTGAAAATGGTCGGAGGAAGAATGCACGGAGGTCATGAAGAAATAGAAAATTTGAAGGCAGAGATAGCAAATTATCTTGCTACAGTTGAAAGGTATTTAAATGAAGAGACTGGTATTAAATTCTCTTATGTGCAATGTGATATAATAATGACTCATTCTAAATTATTATTTATTATTATTGTTGTGCTTAGGTATAATTCCAATAACTTGCCCACGTTCCATCGTTATGTTGAATTGCAAGTGTCCGAAAATTTTTACGACTTGGAAGCAAATTTGGCAGTTTTAAAAGTTAGTTCAAAGTTTTGGATCGTGTACATTGTTCTTCACAGGGGTATTGATTGTTCCAAAATAAAATTGGAATCTTTTTTTTGTTTGCAGCTTTATCAGTTTTATCCTCACATGTATCAAGCCGAGATTGCCTATTGGATTCTTCTCAAAGCAATTACCAATCTACCTCACAGTGACTTTGTACTGTGTAGATGTCTACTTGGACATAATCAGGTCAACAAACCTTTATGTTCTTCTAGTCACAAATTGAAAATGTTGTAGGAGGTGTAGTTTGATTTCATTATGATTGTACCTTTATATATAATTCTATCTTCTTTTTTTTTAAAATATGAATACAGATGGAAGATTTAAGTATTCTCCGAATCAGCTACCTTGCTAACCTCTTGGAATTGTGTCAGTTCAAGAAATTCTGGCAAGAAAAATCTCAAGATCAAGGTCTAATATCCCGTATAACTGGATTTGATGACTCTGTCAGAAAGTTTATTTGTCATGTCGTCAACATAACCTACCAAACAATTGATCGGAGTGTCCTGAAAGAACTCCTCGGGAGTATTCCAGGTAATGCTTTATTGTAAAGAAAGATAATTATGACTTTGATTCACAATGACCAAAATGAGCTTATTGGTTCTTTTTGTCTCTCTAACAAAAATTAATGTAGATGCGGAACTTCGTAGTTGGATTGCGAAGAATGGATGGAAGGAAGAACCCAATGGCATGATTTTCATTCAGAATCAAGAGGACCGTATCAAAACAAAGAACATTACCGAAAAAATTACCTTCGACACAGTCTCTGTCGTCATGTGAGGAACGAGGCCATTTTATTTTTTATTATTTAATAGTAATTAAGAAATTATCAAGAGTCCTACTACATAACTCAAAGCGGGGTTGTTCCCTCTTCAATGGTGTACTAGGGCTCTTGGAAATAATTAATCACATCATCCACTAGTTGATTGAAAAAAAGAGAAAGAAAATCATAAATAAATTACTTGATGACACACAAAGAAAATGAGTATCCACAGCATGACACATTTGTAATATTATATTGACACAATAAGAATAATAATAATAGTGGCACCATTTTTTTTCTTTTTGTAAGATTGACAACAACCAAAAAAAAGATTGTCAAATGTATAATGTGTATTATTAATCTCAAAAAAATCATATAGTCCTGGAATGGTACTTCAAATATAAACTGTACACAATATGTACAATAAATATAAAATTATTATTTAAAAAGTTTAATCTATAACAATAATATAATATATAATATGGTAAAAATATGGCGTTGAGTAATCTTAAAAATTGAAAAGATATTCAGTAAGTATACTTTGTCACCGCGGTCAAAACTACAATTGTCCTTCATCCGCGGACTCCTCATCCCTGTCCTCTACTTCTGAGGGACTGGTCATCTTGAAACGACAACCCAAGTCCTCCTCGGAAGAACTATCAATATTTCTTAGGTTGCTTAGATCCATCAATTCTATATGATGATCCACATCACTCACCACATTAGAATTATACACATCTGGACTGTGAATTGAATTGGTAGTTTTCAAATTTTTCAACATCCCCACATCCCCATCCAGACTGACCACATGGTGACCACCACCTTCTGGGTGATGACCTTTCTTTGTCTTCTTCTTGGACGACTTCCATTTCCCACTGTTCAATTTCTGAGTTCAAGAAAAGGGATGTCATTTTTATTTTTAACTGTTACTAGTATTATAATATTTAGATGAGAAGACTCACTTGGGATGTACAGAGGAGACGGAAGAGCCAAGGCTCGGGGAAGGGGGCGTCATAAATACTGTTCCTGAGCAGGGAAAAGTAGGGAATTGGCCATTCTCCCGTCCCATCCACGGCTAATTCCCCGTCCACTGACACCCCTCGTACAATGATTGTTGATATACAGCCCAGGATGAGTGACCCAAGGGCTCCTACGATCGTCGTTGCCCAGTCACTCTCATTTGGAGTCCCTGTGGTTCATTGGGAGAAAGTTTAGGAAATAATAATTAGTACTTTTTACAGTGAAATGAGAGTCTGCTTTTTTTAAAAATAGTAACAATTTGGTAGAACATTTAAAGGATTTGGACTGTGAACAAGAAATTCGGGTCAAGTGGAAAAAGGTGAGACTGAATTGATGAGAAATACTTTGAAGGTGGTACAAGATAACATTAAAGATGTTTTGGCATGTAATTAGCTAGGTTAATCATTTAAAATTTACACCCTGACTGTCATATTAGTTTATATTAGGATGAATAAATTATTTATTCAGAATAATTTTCAAGCATGAATGACGGAACCCCTATGTCAAGAACAAATCTTGATGTGTTACTACAATACACTGACCTGCGAATAATGCAACTCATGATTAATGTATGACTTTTTGCCCTAAACTTGTTTACCATGGTTCTTCTCACTTTACACTCCTTATTCATTAGTTAGGACACGAGGAACCATCTCAACTACAGCTACAGTTAACTACAGCTAAGAAATCAGCATAAAAATATAAAGAAGTAAAATAATCTTGTTAGTTCCCTTGTAAAGTTGTACACACATCCAAATTCAAATTAATGTGTTTTTGTTCAAAAGAAAATATCTCAAAATGGATCCCAGAATAGTTGTTAATTCTTGGAGAATCAAGTCTCACGGAGTCACGGACCATACATTTGACGAGATGTATTAAAATACTGTAATCTCAAAAATGAGGATCTCAAGTCTAAGCTTTTGACCCTCCTACTTACATATTTACTGAAGAAATAATTTATACTAATACAAAGACCAATGAGGGATTGAATTTGGGGTCCAACTAAACGAATGTAGATACAAATTTTAACGAGAGGGGATCATTAATAAGAAATGAATTACCAAAAAAATGATCATAGATCATCCACAGGCCTCTCCAGGAAAAAACACAGCCGACAAAGCCTGGAAAGGTCATCAAAATGACATTATATACTCAGCATTATAATAAGTTACTGTAAGCAAAGCACATTACTAATATAGAGTATTAAAGAAGATTGATAATAATGTGATGAGCTTCACTTATTTACCGACAAAGGTCACCATGTCAGCGACGATTAGGCGTGAAAGTCCACTGTGCTTCTTCAGCCATTTATAAATGTTGGGTTGAAATTTGAACAAGAATATGACGATGATGTAGCCGATACTCTGAAAATGTCACACATAGTAAATAAATACACATTTAGTTAGAGAGAGAGAGAGAGAGAGACAGCGAGGGAGAGAAAGTTTTTAACAGAAAAGGTACACAATAAATAAAATTAATATGCTAGGATAATCCAATTATGATGATGACATGACATGTAGTAAAGTAATCTCTTGTTGTTTTACTACAGTCTATAAATTGTTAGGGGTTGATAAAAAAGGGAAGGATGGGGTTCCAAACACAGTATAATAGTAATGTCACTTGTTACTAGACATGATTTAACGGGTGGAGGGATGAGAGAGGCAGAGAGGGTAATAATAATAATGAAAATTGTCAAACATAATGAATTTATGAGGAGAATAATAAAATGATTTGATGATAAATAGAATGATGAAAGGATTACCAACCAAGGAGGTCACAGCCGAGGAAACCACATCATCCGCATACAAATACAAATCTGCCAATTCCCACAATCCCCTCCAACACGACTAAATAGACAAAATACATTTTCATCACCATCCTCCTCCATATATTTAAACCAATAATTTCCATCTTGAAAGAAAATACATAAAAATCCCTTACCACGACCAAGGAGGCTGCCACAAAAACTGAACATAGACAGTCCAATAAATATATAAACTTGAATTTTGTCTGCAAATTATCAAATCCAATATATTTTCTTAAAGGTACATCATTTATTATATTCATTCGCTAACAATCTTGGTTCGTTTGTCATTTCAATTTAATTTTGACGTCATTTTGTCAGTGTTGCTTGCTTTTGAAAAAAAATTTCTAAATCCTTTCCTCAACCTCCGCTGAAAAGTCACTGAAAAACTTGTCAAAATTGACAAATGTGAGTCAAAAGTAACACATCAGGCGGTCATTAAAATTATCATCATCACAGGAAGACCTACACGACATGTTGTGACACACTAAAATACTTATACATACACATCACGTCAAGTTGGTTGTGTAAAAAAATGGAAAAAGAAGAAACTCTTTCCTCTCCATTGACTCTGCCTCACTTTGACCTTTTGCCATGAGATAAAAACGAAATATTCAATGGAATAATTTCCATTCACCCGACTTGAACAGCATAAATTATCGATATTTTGAGTGTTCCTGGTCATAAAATTGTCGAGTAAAGTTTTGTTTAGAAGGACAAGGTCACACAAAAAGAATTTTTTGCAAAATTCTCCTTTTTTCACTGAACACTTTTCATTCACCAAACAGAATGAGTTGCACTGTGTCCAGTGTGTCCAATAAAATGATAGATAATTAATAAATTGTTTAATTACCGGGGTATGGAAACGAAGGGGACAGTCGTGAATGGCGTAAGCATCATCCACAGCCAGATAGAGTGGAGGGGCAAGGACATTACAAAACGTTTTGAGACAGGCGGACAGAATGACCCCGACAACTAGGGAACCCAGGGCTGAGTGGAATCCAATTCCTAGTTCGTAGTCTAGAAGAGCCCAAAGTCCCCTCCACTGATTGACAGAGCCGAAGGAATGGAGGAGAAGGAGGTAACGTGAGATGATGTAGAATAAAATAAAATTCATTTTCCCTGGCTGGACATATTTTTTGAGGGGTTCCTGGAGCCAGTACAAGAAAAATGGGATAGCGTAGCCCACCCCGATGGACAACCAAGGGTCAATATGATACATTTTACTGTAGTGTGCCATCAAATTCCATACTCCTCTCCAGAAGGCTCTTCAAAGGGATCCAAAACGAAAATGGAAAATGAAAAGAATAGAGAAAACAGAAATTGAGTTTCCCAGAAAAAAATGACTTTCTCCTCTCGGGGAAAGTGAAAGTTTATTCTCCAGTCTCATACAATCAAGAAGGGAAAATGATGAAGTTTAAGAGAATATAGTAATTTAAATGCAGTCAATCTTACATCACAAGGGGAAAGATGATGAGGAGAGAGACGACGACATCCGAGAATCTTTCTTTTCTCCTAGTTTTCCTAGACTTCCTGGAGGAGACTTTAGTAGAAATGTCTGGAGTTTTAAATCGACTCGCTGTGTCCCTTCCTGTCGTCTTGTCGACATTTGTGACATGAAGGGATGAGAATGATGCCTTGGATGACCTACTCCCTCCTCCTCCTCCCTCCATATTATTCTTATTCTGCGTGATCGTTGTCACTCATTAAATTTTTTTGGCACTTGAACAATTTTATTGGATCTCAATATTTTTTGTTTGATGATGACTCTACATTACATTTTTGGGATTGTGTGGGTTCAATTCTTGTTTGTTTCTTTGGTGTGTGTGTGGTTGAGGGTGAGGACCACCTCACCACACTCGAAAAGAGGGTCACACACTACAGCACCTGTTCTTTATTTTATCGTTTGTCTTAATTATTCAAAATAATTGTGGTAACTCACAAATTATAATGATTCTCCATTGTTTTCTTTGTATTTTGAATGTATTTAATTTTTTAAAAAAATAAGTTTGCGTGAATCTCTATGAAGGGCCAAAAGGAATCCACAACAATTAATTAAACAAAGTTCACTACACACACGTTTCCAGGGGACCCTCTATTACACACACACACATGCACACACACTTGTAATACTTAATTGTGGGGTGGAAGGGTTCGTCTGATTCATTCCAGGATGTAATTATGTTGAACTAAAGGATTAGTATTAGTGGGGATGATTGGGATAATTATTTGATTCGTCAGTACACTAGTAGACCTCCTCCTCCTTCTCTTCCCTTCGTATGAGGACGACTTGTCAGTTGTTGTTGTTGTTGTTCCATTACCATTCATATTCAACCAGTGAATCTCTTCTCATCATCTTCATCATTAGCCCAGTTTTTTACAAGTGGAGTGGAACCACTTCCACTTTGGAAGTCAAACTGAATATAATATCACAGATCACTCCAACTTGAAGTGTGAAATATTTTTTTAAATTGTCAATCACAATTATATTGTACCTTTTATATAGTCTCAGGTAACATTTTCCCTCTTGATGAGATTATATTTAATTTTTTATTTAGATCAACCACCATCACTAGTCTATTTATTTTTCATCCATCACGAGTCGCACAAACTTTTACTTCTTGTCGGATCATATTGTGGTCAAATATTTATTACTACTGACAATTTGTTAGATGGGGGGAATCACTTTTTTCTTGATTTGTGTGTGTGTGTGATTCCTAGACACACACACGCTGAACGTAGGGGATGCGGGATGGCGGTTAAAATGATAGAAAAATATTTAAGGAGGCACTTAAACTGACAATGACGACAAGGAGGAAGACGAACACTACTACACTACTTGTACTATTTACATTATATTTTAGGTACAACTCCTCTCGTGTCTCCTCCTCTGACTGGAGGAGGAGGATGAACAAGAAGAAGAGAGAGACAAGGAAGAGCGGCTCCTACATCGATGAATGAGAGACACCCCCCAAAAAACGTACATCTACCCTAATATACTGTAACACTCTCTCTCATATGACCAGTATTTACTACACCATTTAGTGTATTCATAATTAGATCTAACTTTACAGTTGGGTACGGGAGGAGAGTGAATTTAAAAACTTCAATGACATTAAATATCTAGTCTCTCAGACGACTTGCTGGACGGAGATGACACTTCATCTCTCTCTCTCTCTTTCCATGATGATGAGGCTATCTTTATCATCAGACTGCATGCTTCATGTCATCCTCATTTCTCTTTGATGACCATCATTTGCTCACATTATTCTATACATCCTTCACAAAAAGTATTTGGACTGAGTCCGATGGTCCCAGGGAACTCTAACTCACCAGAGACGAGGAGAGAAGAAACGGCAAGTCTTGTATTTAAATATAAATATACATGTATTCATTCATCATTATGTGCTACACTTTTTGGAATAAGTCTTGTGTGTGTGTGTGTGTGTGCGTGTAGAGAGAGAGATCAAGAGATCAAGAGAGAGAGGAGTGTTAGGAGATGATGATGGATGACCTTATGATGATATAATACAATAATAACAAGATTAATATCAACTCGGCCAACACTGTTTGGCTACAATAATTTACGTACGTAATATCAGTAATACGTAATGTACTTACGTGTGTGTTTGTGGATGAGAGTAACTGAATGTAATAATAATTACCTTTTCACTGGTTAGTTTACAATGGAAAGGAAACGTTTTTACATTTTAGAACACTCTGGAGTATTCTTTTGAACTTTTTCTCCAAAACTAAATGGAATTCAAAAGTTGAGATTATTCATGTGTACTTAGAACTTGACAATCTTCTTCCTCCTCATTTTATTTGATGTTGGAGAAAACATGGATTAAACTGTTTTTATTGTCATCCACGCATGTCTTTCCTTTCTGTTTTCACAGCCTTTGTGGTCAAGCATGTGTTGTAATTGTTGTTGTGGTGTGTAGGAGTAAGTAGTAAATTTAAAGAGACGTTCATGACGAAAACGAATTTAAACAAAAATGATTGACAGTCGATCAGTCCATTTATGCACTTCCCGTTCATAATCATATCATGCTGTATTTACCTTGAAACTTAACCCTATCCATCCTGGACAACAAGAAGAGACACTCTTGAAGAGAGAGAATGTAAAACATTGTCTTTTAACCTTCACCCGGGACTCTTCTGGTAGACAGAAAAGATGGGAGAACGACTGACAACAACAAACGTTTGATATTGTGAAAGAGATCCGATCTCACTTTCTTATTAGCCTAAATACTAGGTCACTATCCACATTGCAGATCAATAAAATCCCTTTTTAAAAAATATTCACCATCTCGCCTCATCATTGAATATTTTACTGTATTTTTGTTTACATGGAATGGACTATAGACATACCATGAGAGAAAATGTTTTTTGAAAAGAATTAAGAGGCTTGGATTTGGGATTTGATTAAAATAAGTACTAAAGAATGAAGTGAAATAAGTTGCTGTGGCTAATGGCTCAGGTCCCACAACAGAGCTCTCCGAGAATTTTGCAGACCGTGTCCATACTCTTCTTACAGATTGGTAGTCAGGGTCATATTGGTTGAAACATATTCCATTATGCATGTGTGTAACCCAGTAAAGTGTCAAGACAGAAAAGACTACCCAC
>WJFB01002309.1:0-20371 GCA_009870185.1 Pygmarrhopalites habei
GGGGGGGGGGGGAACAAATAAACAAAGTACTAACAAATTAAACAATGGAATATCAAAAACTGATTATGCATTGGTCATTCCACCTCAATGTCAGTTTGTCTACTAATCTAAGTCTTAAGTCTGACATGATTTTTTCTTTTCCTAATATAATATATCTAAACTAGTTTTGTAGATATATACAATGTATTCTATCTTACATATTAACTGGATTCACCTGAAAATGCATATCCTAGGTAAATGCGCTTGATTCATTTAATTAATTTTTACATAATAATATTTATAGAGTATTTTGACAACCCTATTCCTCGGATTCATAGATCTATCAGTTAATGACTACTGTGCTACACAATATAAAACTTTTATATGTAAAAGTATACAATATAGCAACACAAATAAATGGTATTCAAAAAGTTGTTCTCCATATTTTTAAAAAAAAGTAACATAGTATCATAAATTATAATAATAACAAATGACAATAAATATGAATACACTTATATAGAGTACATAATACAGAGTAAATAAAGCTAATTATGATTAAATTAAAACTACTTAGTAAGTGTAGTAACAGGGAACCGTCACTTTACATAATAAATAAGAAGCAATATTCTTCTTCGTTTTTGTTGTTGTTGTATGTATGTATCAAGTACGAAAAATCAAGTACAAAGGATTTTTCTCTGCATGAAAAAGTATAGAGTATAATAGCCTCTTCTAACTCGTTCTTCCTCCTTGTAAAAAAACTATTTTCATCAATTAGATTGGTACTTTTTTAAAGTATTTTAAGAAATACTCATCTTTATATTCTCCTACCTACAATTCTCTTCTAAATACCTCATGCTAACCACATTAGGAATCATAATTCAGTATTATTATTGTTTGAAATGTTAGGGGGATAGATTTATAATTACATTGATTGAACTGTGATAGTAGTAGTATTATTAGTTAGATTGATTCAATTTTGGCTCATGTATAACACATCTTTTCAAGACTTTTGACAACATAATATATACTAGGCAGTGCATATGAACGATTGTCTATATAACACATATTTTAAAATTTCCTTTGTTTTAAGAATTTAATTTCATAAAGTCATCTGTTTGTACATTTTCGGAATGGGGAATAGGAAAAATAGATTACACATACAACCGGAATCATGTATTTTCATTTTAAAAAACGGAAGAAGGAAAAAAAATCTAACAAGAAGGTTACGAGGTGGAAGTACACCATACACGACATTATTTAAAGAAACAAGTAACTCATTTCTTCATTTCTGAGTTGGCAATAAAATGACAAAATAACATTCAGGTAAAAATTGGATTATATATATATATATATATACAGTCTGTTGTATACACCTTAAAAATATTATGCATAAAAAGATTACATTATTATGCTGGTTAACTTGTGTAACTGTCAAGTTTCCGACATCCTTACATTAATTAATATAGAATAAATTATGGTCTATAAAGATTACACATTATAGTAACGAATACACAATGCTCAGAGTTTTTCATTCCTCTGGAAGACTCAGGTAGGTAAACATGTAATAATAATAAAACCTTACGAAGACTCGGGTTTTTAAGGATTTGCAGAGGCAGAGACTAGATTGGAAATTAGGTTATAATTATTTTCACCTATTTTTGTTGTTGTTGAGGATGATGATGGTACTGGAGACTTACTCGAGTTGTTTGAGTTTTTCATATTTTTGGCAGTTGTGTCACTCATAGCCCCTCTCTGTTCATCTTCGTCTGTACTATCACAAGAACAAGACTCTGAGCTGAAATGGAAAGAAAAATCAAACATATTTAGTGGAGTCATTCTTTTAACAAATTATTAAACAGGTTAATGATAAAAATACTAACCTTGAGCTTCGTACATCGCTGATCTACAAAATCAAAAGTAAATAAAATCAATATCTTACATTTCATTCTCATTGACATTATGGTCTCACACTTGGATACTTGTCAAAATCATATATTGTATATTTAGTTTACCTCTTTGTGGAAAGCTGCACGATAAATGGCTTTGAATAGAAGATAACTCCAAAACAAATGAAGTACAAGAAGGAGTATCAACATTACATAGAATATATACTGGGCTGGGAACATTGGAAAGACTTTATTGGCATCGTACAGAGCACTTTGAACAAAAAATGTAAATTCACACATTATGTAAGTATTCACATGTATTGAACACAAGAAATTAATATGTGTATCTCTTACCTTCTTAATACATATAGAGGATAGATGTACAGTCTAGTCAGAAGAAACATGAATGAAAATGCTCCAAAGAGAACCCAGCACAATGTATCAAATTGTGCGTATTTAGCCATTTTAGCAATCTAAAAAATAAAATAAAATAAATGTAATTAATATATGCATTTGCACCTGTGAATTAAGTTATTTCTAGTCATTCGAACGGAATTTTACAACTGAATAAAATTAATGTCAGTAGGTATGTCAATCACGGTTTGAGAAAGTTCACAATCCTAAATCGGTTTCGAATTTCCCAATGAGAATATGTCGTTTACAGGTAATTTTGTTCATTTGTTATTAATTCGCACTGATAGGTTCCTTTTGTTAAATACTAATGTAATTCTTCTACAGAATACATAAATATACAGTTAACTAATTCTCTAAGCTCCCAAAAATTTTGAACAAACAAAAGTTGATGTCTTCAAATTATCAAAATGCACCTAAGAAAGTTGTAAAAGGTCTAGTTAGACATTTCGATCCGAGTTGAGTCGGGCAATCTGAGGTCACTTGGAGGGACAGGGGTGACCAATTTCTAAATTTGGGGTCATGAGCTCATTAGGAACTAAGGACTTTCTCTCTCCGTGGAAAAAGTCCCTTCACACAATTGGTCACCCCTGTCCCTCCAGTTGACCTCAGTTTGCCAGACTCAATTCGAAATGTCTACCTAGACCTCTTACAACTTTCCTAGGTGCTTTTTTGATAATAATAAGATATCTGATATCAATTCTTTGAGTATAAAACTTTTGGCAGCTTACAGAATTACTAAAATTTAATAATTTAATTAAGAGAGATAAAACTTTTGGGACCTCCAGCCATGGATCGGCGCAATCGTGGACCTATTCACAAAAGAATTTATTATATTAGCAAAGTATTTGTACTTTATTTTGTAAAATAATATTTTCCGAATGGTATAATGAATTTGAATAAATTGAATTGAAAATATGAAACATACCAGCAGCACCAGAGTCCCAATACGAACCACTGTAAAAAGTAAATATAATTCGTTATTTTAGTGAATCATGTACAAAAAAATATTTAACTTACTATTGATGGTCCAAGAAAATCCCAGAAGAAAAATTGTGGTTACTGAAACGAAAAAAGTTTGAAACTTAATTAAGAGTAATAATCCATGCTTTCGGGAAATCGTTGAATAAACACTATGTCACAAATGTCCTTCTCTTCTCTTTTAGTGTGCATGAATTCGTAATTTAATGCAGGAAAAAAGGTCCTCACCGTGATGAATGAACATTTGCCAAAAGTCTTTACGGTGCGCGTCAGAGAATTGAGAAAACATTATGGAATAATATAAGGCGGAGGAGAGCATGTAGTACCACCAGATCCCTCGGTCTATCGGCTAAAATTAAAATAAAGAAACATTTTGATTACAAAACACTCATCAAAATAGAATATGTCGTAGAATTCAAATCTGTATAACAAGGAAAAGAAACAGATAAACTCACATGTTGAGGATAATCATACCAACAATGCATGACATCTCCAAACCATGGTTTATCCCACAATACACAGACGCCAATGACAATGGACGATACATAACAGAAGAATCTCCAGCTATAAAAAAATGCATTCATCAATAATTGTAAGTACGAAATCCTTAATTTATTTATTTAATGTAAGAAATACAATAGGGTATTACCCTGATTCAGAAAATTTCATCAAAGTTGATGGTTTATCCATAAAAGTTCTAGACCACAGAAAAGTACACGATGACGTACATTCATTGATCAAGAATCTTGAAATGTGATGAATATTTCATGACACTCACCTCCTTCGGAACCATCTTTCAACTTGTCTCACTTCCATGTCCGTCCTTTTCGCTAATCCAATAAATTCCTTATCATTAATTTTCCTACCACGATTCGACTGATAGGCCGATTCAAGAGTTAAATTGGGTATGACGAGATTGTCTCGACGGGGCTTTAACCCATAATGTTTTCCTAAAGGATGAAATACTAAGCTGCAAAACAACAATGATCATTTGTCAATGACAAATTGTCACATTTGTGGAGCACGCAAATAAGAACTGTCAAAGTAAAAAATGAAGAATCCTTACCGGTCTAAACAAAACCGTAGAAACAAAAGTCCCAATGCAAGTGGTATAGGGTACCAAAGATGTTCAAACTGTGGATATTCTAAACGGAAAGTAAAAAATCGGAGAGGGTCAAAAGCATTGCAATATATGCTAGTATAGGTAAGCGTCAGTCAATTAACTATTCAACAACCATCATCAAATAATTTGTTGCACAAATTCAATGTTGTAAATAAATATTTACCTTCTGATTTGAGGTCTTTCCAGCTAACCCCTTGAGGTAGCCAAAATTTTTGATTGAAGAAAAATCCATCGTCTTCAGCCACTGCTGTTGGCATTACAAAGGGAAATAGAGTATTTAGAGTTTTATATGTAAAGAAATATGACTGTAGTTTTGACTGGTGGTAACATAAATCTCATCAAATTAATGTCAAAGAACACAATTTTGGAAAAAAAAATTTTCGGAAAATTTTAATTCTGACACCAACTGCGGCTCTTTTTAGCCTCGCTGTGAGGAAAAGTAAGGGAAATACACTATTCATGCATGTGTGATTTTTAATTTTTAAGTCAAGTTTTTGTAAAATATTTACTATAATTGCCTGTGGGTTGAGACATTTTTGGCTGTGAAGAATGTCGGATTATTCAATTACTTGTCTTTATACTTGACTATTGTTGCAGGGATGACAATGGGGTGCCTTCATAATTTTTATTTAGTTAGGTCAGTCAGTTTTTTTCCATACCAACTTTACAAAGTCTTTTGATGTACAGTCGTCGTCAATTTAATCAGCTCCTTTTTTAGCTGTGTAGTTAAATATTTATATTTTAATTTGAATCACACAGCACAGATGAAACTTGTGTACAACTGTATCATCCACAATGATGTAGTACCTTTGTCGTTAAATGATGAAAGGGAAACACTAGTCAGTAGTAACTAATGTGATATATTGTTGAACAAAGGTTAAATTGTGTAGTTTAATTATTGAGAGAATTATGATATAAATTTTTTGGCAACTTGTCCACACGTGAAGAAGTCGCACACACACACACACGAGGCTACAACTGAACTCTTCAACAGTGATTGCCTTGACCGACGACACTGAACATTTAACCTGTTTATGTAATTTAACTGTAGTGTGTGTGTGAGTGTGATAAGGACGATTTGGGTTGATTAGAATCAATTATTTGCCCATTGCAACTTTTCTTTGTTACTCACGTTGGATTTTATCTGTCATCCAAGTCACTTGAGTTTCTAATAATTCAATTTGATTCGAGTTTACTTTACACTGATATCAAAGTCCTCTGACTCGTGTATCTTTTACTTAAACATGGATTTTCAAAAATGATGGAACTGTTGAACCCGGTAATTATTTCCTTGTTGAAAAATTTCAACTTGAAATACTTATTTGACAGAGAAAATGGGGATAGAAAATTATCTTTTACCGTCAAAGGGTTGTGTGTTGCAACTTAACCCACAACGCACACATGTACTTACTCTCTAATCAAAATATTAAACATTCAAACTTGTAAAGTACATATTATATTAGTAAGTTATTGAAAAGGGAACTCAAGTCTATTATGCTTCCTTCCCTTGTTGTTGTATTCGGGTGATAGTCAAAACAGTTTATTATATTCGTTTGTTAAGACGCTATTCACTCTCTGTGTACATTGAATGTGTATTTATTTATTTTTCCTACAGTAAGTACTTCCCCTCCAGTAACAGACACAAGAAGCAAAGTACAATAACTGAGAGTTTAAAATTAACTCTCGTGTCATATAACTCATCAATTTAAATATTATGAATCATAATATGTATTTGTATGTACTCACTCTATATTTATACTACTAGAAAAGTACATGTGAGTCGTGGGTCATGGATGACGAAGTGGAAATAGAGCAGGGAAAAGAATACCAACAACAAAAAAAGGAGGCTTTTATCATGAATCACAAATCCCAACTTTAAACTCTATAGAGAAAATATCGTGTGTAATATTTATACATACACGTACTAAACTATAGTAAGTAAACAACTCGCACTGTCACAAACACACTCACACACTAAAGTTAGATGCAGTCCGTCAGTTTCATTCAACTCTTTTGATCAATTTTATCCCTATTGCACTCTTCTCTCTCTCTGAACGATGATGGATGTGATCTACACAACCACAACTCAATTTTTTGACCACACAAATTACTTAGTGGTGATACCAAGTTAAGTAAGTAGTTGAACTCGTAGTTTAGTAATAATGTGCACTACACCACAGGATAGCAATCCAATAACAACAACAAGGATTTTACAAGATGTGATGAGAGTTTAACATCATCATCAATGACAACAACAACACAAGGGGAGAGGAATAGTTATTAAATTTTTTTGATAGATATTATATAATACATATCAAATATTGTAAATGAGACAGCTGCACCCAATAACACACGAGTACAACACAACACACACACACACACACACACACGAGCTGAGAGTTTGCGGCCGCTGACTTATCAAAAACTGAAAACTTTTTAATATTGCCTAAAAATCCTTCTTTTTCTCCCCCCTTTCAATATGTACGAACAGAATACACCGACTCACAGAGCACACAACACTTTTTTAACAGTTGTATATTCGCATTAATATTGTATACTTACTACACGCCGCAGTATATATTCGAGAAGTACTCGTATCCAAGTACATAAGTGAGTAATTCGCCTGTAAAAACTCTACTACTTACTTATGTACTGTAACCCCGTCTTTATTTTTTATCTTTCAGCTGTTTAAATCTCGAGAATTCATGAGGGCTAACCTTCCACCTTGAAAGTGATTTCCACTTCAACTTTCAGAATACCGATGAACTTCAGTGTGTATGTCATGCAAACACAGTCATGAGTATGTACATAGTATCCACTACTGTGTGTTGTGTGATGTTTCGAACGTAAAAATTGTACATAAAAAATATTTATTATATGGCAGGAGAAAATATTATGGAGATGGACTATGCATTAAAAGTATTAGCACATGCGAAATCTTTATGTATTATGTATGATCTTCTGTCTCAACCTCTCTCTCTCAATCTCTTCCTCCTCATCCTTCGTTTCATCAGAAGAGGGGGGAGGGGGAGGAGGAGGAAAAAGAATTGGCTTCTTCTACATTTATATTATTATTATTACTTTAGTAAGTATTATAGTGGGGGGTAGGGACAAATCCATGGCTCGATATTTTACATGCTGCCCAACCACATTAAGAATAATAATCCCTTATCACATTTCATGTTCCTCTGCAGTGGAGGAACAACGCTGGATTTCCTTATTTTACTTTTACTCCTCCTCCTCCTCCCTCCTGACTTCTCCTTCTCCTCTGCTCCTGTCTTGTGAATCACAATTTATGTTGTGCAATTCTTTCTTCTCCGAAGGAAAAGGAAGACATGGGCGTGTACTACACACTGTGACCTGAATTCTGTACACAAAACACGAAATTGTGTGTTGGGTTCTGTCTGACCTGTTGCTTTGATGATTCTCCGATTTTTTCCCTTACACTCGTGACACGAGTCTCGTGTGTGGGTGGGTGTGTACCCACACATAATGGAGCTTTCACCGGAGACTGCATGTTGTCCACTTTATACATGTACTCCGTCTTTCAGCCTGCTATTTCTATACTTTCATTTATTTACCCTTGTCCATCATTGTCAGTCTGTCAACGTTTCCCCCCCCCCCTCTCTCTCTCTACACACACATCCTCCTCCTTTTTCAACACACTCTTTCTCCTGATACCATCTTTTCCCAGCTCTTAATTGGCTGTTCACTTTCTCGGGTGGGGTGAATGATTCCAAATTCTACATCCCTGGTGTTCATACTAACATCCACATAGTACATACAGTAGATATTTAGTGGGACACGGTGTGTGTGTCCCGTGTCTCACACGGGACACACAACACAACGGAGAAACATAACATTGATTAATTAAGGACAAACATCAAAGAGGATTTAGAGATAAAGAGAGTGGTTGGTGGTGGGTCGAAATTTTTGAATAGTGTCTTGTTGATGATGAGGATGGCTCCAGAGTTTTCTGGCGTGTTTGACTCGTAATGAGTTTTCCTCCACTCCCGTCCACCAATTATTCATGGGATGTCTGAATATTTCATGCATTTTCTAATTTCAGTTTCAGGAACATTGACTTTTTTCTTTTCTCTCTCTCTCTCTCTCTCTCTCTGAGTTATTGCGTGACTACATCATATCGAGTCCATAGACTTGTGTCTATGTACTAAATTGCCTTGTTGTGTGTGTGTGTATGTGTCTCATTCCATCCTTCTTTCTTTTTGACTAGGCACACTGACAAATTCACTGGCTACTATTACATATATGAACTCGCATTCATGCTAGACACAAAGTATAAATGGTGATGATGGAGAGGGACAGAGACATGAATCCACTTTGGTTGTACATTTAAATATGTACAGTCAAGTCTTGGATATTTTTTTTTATCGAATTTTCCTCGTTGATCCTCGTTCGTAAACAATTGTAACTTTCTGGTCAGTCCATTTCCCAACTTCAATATTAGCATATAATGTGTGTGTGTGTGTGTGGGTAAACCAATAATAATAGAATAGAGCCAATTGTTTCATCCTATCAAAAAAAGGATATTACTTTAAGTAGAGAGGTATAATCTGTTGTGGACATCAAATCAATAAAAGGAATGTTCAAGGGAGGGGAGGGGGCAAATTGTGAAGGCTAACTCATTGCATTGAACATATATACTGCAAAATGTATTCAACTCTTTTGATGTTCTTTTTATTCAAAAAAAAAATTTTTTTCCCTTTTTGTCTTCGTTCCATCCGCCCCTCCTTGTTGACATTTTCAAAATCAATAGCCTCAGCACAAGAGCCAGTTTTGTGATTACAATTTTTTTATGTTCAATGAAGACAACATTAATAATTTAAAGGGTATCAGAGTGGCGGAAGGATCAGTGTATGTGTGTGCGTGGACTGCTTAAATAACCAATTATTGTTTCGAGGGTTGAGATAACCCCTCGTTGTCAGGTGTAGTGGCCACTTGACATTCTTGTCCAGGAGTTGTCTTTGTCCCTCTCACACCACCACATTTGATTACGTTTGAAAGAGGGGAAAAACAATTGACTCGAAAAAATTGGTTTATCTCAATTAAACTTGTACACTCCAAAGATAAAAAGCTACTTTATTTTCAGTTATTTTTGACTCTCTCTCTCTCAGCTGGTGTATTGTAGAATGTCATGTACATTTTGTAGATAAACCCAACGTGTGCAGGTTGTTCCATGTGTTTGGTTTTGTATGTAAAATACAAGAAATGTTTAATGTACGTGTGTGTATACAACAGATGGAAGTCGTAATTTGTGTGTGTTTAGGGAATTCGACAAAAAAAGCATTGCTTGTAAAGGCCTCGTGGATGAAAATGGATGAAAGTGTATGCAAATGCAATAAAAAAAAGGTACTGAATGGAAAGTACTCCAGTCACGTAAATAAATAAACGTTTTCCTAAAAAATTTTTGAATGATGAATATTATTTGTTGTCCATGAACCAATTTATTTCATGTCCACTCTCAAATAGTTATACATGGCTGGTTTAATCAAGTTGAATAAGTATAACAATGGCAAGTTTTTATTTGACATCATGAATATAATATTGAACCAATTTGAACACACCAAATACTTGCTTATACATAAAATTTGTCTGTAATATATTGTTCAAACACGAAAATGTTAGTTACATTAGCTCATCAATTCCATCGGAAGCCGAAAGGATTTGGTAACATTCAATGCTTTATATTATCTAATAATTATTGAATATAAAGTTTCGTTAGTAATTTAATTGGCCATTTCATTAGGTACTTTGTACTTTGCATGGCAAAAAAATTAGACTTTACATTTCTCAGCGTATAATATAATGTGATGTCATAAAATAGTCTTTTCACAAGATTATGTCAGAGTAATACTAATATACTATAGAATCATAGAACATACTCTTAACTTTAAGTCTAAAGTGCAAGATAAAATACTTCGTGTTGTATGTGTACAGTATTTAAAATTGTGCAAGGGTCGACATCTTTCCTCGCCCTTCAAGGGGGGGCTCTCATATAATAAAAGGAGAAAAGTGATTGTAAAAATAAAATTTATAAGTACTTTAAATATCCAGTCTTCAAAGATAAAATTTTCAAAACAAGATAGAACGATGATGTACAAAAACTAAACTCACGAAAGCATACATTTATAATCGTCTGTGTGATAATAGAAGACACGAATTACATCAAAACAGTCTCGAGAGGAGAAAGTCCCCTGAATGAAGTATAAGAGCCAAACTAGAAAGTGACACCAGGGACGAACCCAGCATTCGGAGGAAATGCTCCACCAGTTCCTGGAGTGATTTTTTGACTTTTCATGTACGAAGTCAATTGTTGAGGAACTTCAGCAAGAACCTCTCGTGCTAATTTCGCTTTGGCTAATGATATGGACGACCTACACAATCAGAATCATCAAATCATATTAACTTTCTTGGGGATGACAAATAAATAAACAGTAAATAAAAGAAAAAGATATAACAAATATCAACGATTACGTAGAAATCCTTGACAAGTTTGAACTTGCCTCATTGACAAGTGAGAAAATCTGTCTCACTCTTGGTCGGTTTTCTCAACTGATAAAAATATTACTAGATAATTTGTTTGTTTCTTGAAAGTTGTTTGTGATACATTGTCCATGCTAGAGCCATGGACGAAACGGGATCCGGAGACGAGTGGAAGCCGGGCAAAAGGTTAGTTTTCAACTTTGATTTTCTCTAAGGCTTTGCAGTGTCATTTTCTCAAGTATCAAACGAGTAAAACTGTGTCCTTTATAGTGAGTCTGAGAGCACGGACAGCGACCAGTCAGGTTTAGACGGTAGGTGACAAAATGAATAATTGCACAAGATTATTTACTCTAGAAATCCCTACTTTGTGCGTAAAATATAACATTTTCATGTTATCCAGATTTTGGCGATCCATCTCAGTGCAAATTTGGTCACTCATCAAAGAATCCACCACCAGCCAAAAAACAAAAAGTGTCCACCTTTTCTGCTAAATGTATGTCATTTTCTCATGTTTTCATGCATTTCTACTACTTTTTGTGTACACACAAACTAAATACTAATTATGATTTTTTACATAAAATAGCATCCACGTCAAAGTCGTCAAAAAAGAGTCGTCAACCGATGTTTAACTGGACCGAGTTGGATGAAATGAATTTGTTAAAATTTTATTTTACTGAGAGGAAAAACAATAGTTGGGCTGGGGTAGAAGAAGCCATCGGAGTGGACAAAACTCGAGCACAAAATAAAATGAAACAGTTATGCAAAGGTCAGACACAGGAGTATAAGGATATTTGTTTAAGAAACAAATTGAAAGACTTGGAACAAAAAGAGAAAAATGGGACTCTCACTGGAGCATTTCAGTCCAGTTGGACTTGTGCTGAAAATATCAAATTGACTCAAAATGTAGCCAAGTTTGGTACTAGCTGGAAGTTAATTTCAAGTATCATGTCTTCTCGGGATCAGTTGTGCAAAGCTCAATGAAAACGCCTACTAAAAAGGTTTGCTACTGATAATCCATCAAACATTTTCTCTCAGTTACAACAACAACTCACCAAAACTACAATTAAGTCATCCAATGAAGAGTGGACTGATGAAGAAGAAGTATTAATTCGTCATCTTGTTTATGCAAATGGAAAAAGTAATTGAATGCTATATCAACTATTGTGAAAACTAGAAGCCCTCAAGACTGTGAGTCCAAGTACAGATCTATTGAATCCATGTACAAAACACAAAAAGTTTGGACAAAGGACGAGACGAGCCTACTGGCTTCTTTACATGACAAGTACAAAGGTCAAGATTATATGTGGTCAAGAATTTCTTACGAAATAAAAACTCGTTCAGCCCAATCCTGTAGTGGTTATCTTCGTCACACAGAAGAATCCCATAAATTTACTCAGTCACAAAAAGAAGAATTGTTTAATTTAGTCATGAGATATAAGAATGAAGGAAATCCTGTAGATTGGGACAAAATCGTCACACAAGAAGTGTTCCAGGATAAAACAATGGCTGAATTGAAGGTTGGATGGCATAATAAGTTAAACCCGAAAATAGTCAAAGGTCATTGGTCTCAAAAAGAAGACCGGAAGCTGAAGTCAATCATTGCTCTACATCCTCAATGGAATTACTATCAAGTAGCAGAAGAAATGGAAACCCGAACTGGAGCAGCTTGTTGGCAGCGATGGAAATATCATTTAAGAGAAAATGTCCTCAAGACCTCTTTAAGTAAAGAAGAGATTAAAAAACTAAAATAATTAATCAAAAGTGGTGAGTACAGTGTGAGTAATATTCAAAAAGAACTGTTCCCCTCTCGGACGTGTCTTTTTCTCCGTGATGCAATCAGAAATTGAAGAACATCATCAGTTCGATCGGAGTTGCACAAATTCTCGTTCAAAACCCTTGGATCCTTAGTGAAAAATGCCATCTGTGAAATAGACTCTGAGGATGGTTCATCAGTTCAAGAGATTAAAGAATTCATCAATAATAATTATTCAATTTCGAAAATCCAGTCACTCGAGAAGGAAATTGACAAGTATATCAAAAGAGCTTTAAAACCATCGTCAAAATTTGGACTAGATAAGAATGTGGTTGAGGGAATCACAAAATACAAGGTCCGGTATATTCCATTAGTGTCCAATCGGAAGTCGAACGTTTTTCGTTGGAAGGTCAAAGTAAAAGTAAGTACCTACATATATTTTTTTAGTACTGTTAAAACAAAACTTTAAAAAAACATTTGTGCTTTGAATTGTAATTTTGTCTTTCAAATTGTTCAATAGGATGATGTTTACAAAGATTTGACTGAGGCTATTAAGTATTGTACAAGTAAAATCAAAGAGTACAATAGAGTCAATGAATCTAGAATGAATAGCCGTCCCCTTGGCCCCGTACATGTAATAACAGATTCAGTCTTTGCTTATGATGGAGAAAAGATAATATTGAGACCATTAGAGGAGAGTGACACAGGTAAAATAAAACATTTTCTACTAAAGAAAAAATAACCTACTCTATAAAATTAATATTTTTGTACTCTCCAGCAGTGTCTTTCGTTCACACATGTCGATATTTACATCGTCCTACTCCAAGTATCCGACTGAGTGATGACATGTGTAAAATTCCGGAAAATCCCCTAGTCTCGGTCATTCAAAATGAGCCCGTGGAAGAAGAAGGGATTTTGGATTTAGATGAAGAAGCATTGGACTATGATATTGCTGAACAAGAGCAATGGGAAGAATTTCAAATTGAAAAATTAACAATTGGCTGGACAGTTGGATGGTCGTCTCTAATAAATTGTCATGTGGCCATAAGAAGTCTCTTTATGCAAGTCGATTGGGTGGAGGATGTGCTCATCAAATGTTGGCGTATATTTGGAGGGTAAATATTATATACTTTGTGTGTGTAGTTTTTCTATTGTGTCAATAATCCACAACAACAACTACTGAGAGAGAAGAAAAAACAGCAAAGAAGAGAGCAACGAATGAAAGAAATCGAAGTTGAAGAGTTGAACGAGACTGGAGAGTTGACACCTCGACAAATAAAGAGACGAGAGAGAAAAGAGAGAAAATAGACTGGAAGAGAATTGAGATATTCATCATCACAAGATAAGACTAACAAGCCAATTCCTTATCCTAACATCGCAGAGCTAGTTAAATTTATTATAAGATTTTATGGTAAAGAGGTTAATTATATGAGAAAGACTTTTCCTCGCATTGGTTTGTTTGCTCCTGAATGTGTATTGTATATTTTTGACAAAATGATTTCGAAGGGTATGAGTCTCACGGATGATGGTCTAGATGTGTGTCAACAACTTTTGTCAGAAAATGAAGATTTGAAACCAAAATATGGTTACCTCATTTAAATGAAATTTTTTAAAATTACTTACTATACTTTTTATTATATCTATATTGGTACTATATCTATATTATAGATATCATATATAATCAATAAAATAGATTAAATTAAAAAATAGACTAACGCTTTGGCTAACCTCGCCGTGTTGGCATGGGTTGGAGTCCCTGTCACCCTCATTCCGACTGCTTGGAGCCAAGAGTAAGCATCCCTGTAGGGTACAAACTGTACCTATGAACAATAAAACAACAAAGGGTTAAAACACTTTACATTACTGTAAGTGGACAAGTTTCAAGTCAAGTAGAGTTGCTTACTATATCTCTTGCTGCATATTTTCCATTACTGGAGAGGCGGACTGTATCTCCATCCAAAATGTCCATGGCATCAAAATTGGCACCTGCGAAAGTATCCACCATCAAACTGTATTACTGAGTCGCTTATAAGCAATTTATACACTGGTATATAACTTGAGTGTGTTGAGTAAATTAGGAAACCTCCAACTCCGACGATAATGATGGACAACGGTAAGGACGAGGCATTCACGATCGCCTAGAAAAAAAGATGATAATTCCAAATTTTTGTAAACAATTCATTATAAAATCATGAAAAAAATAATGGGTAAATATTTTTTTTACCTCCTTCGTCTCATCCATATCGGAAATGATTCCATCTGTAATAATTAGTAGGACATAATAATTTGAATGTAAAGCGCTCTTCAGCGCTATTGATGCCACTTCACGGATTATAGGCGAAAAGTTTGTTGGACCCCATAGTTGAACTTGCCGAATACATCGTCTATAAGTATCCAACACGTCAGGGATCCCATTGCAAAGATGATTGAAATTGCTCAAATTCAAATTAAATTTGTGTGACACTATCCCACTTGGAGGAAGACGAGCCCCAAATCCATAGGCAGGGAACAATTTTGACTGACTATATTCAGCTATGATCTCACCAACAGCCTATATTATTTATTACACAACAACAAAGATAATAATGTCAATTCGAATTGAAAACAATGTGACGGGAAGTATAATTAAAATATTTACCATTATAGCCTGCTCATATGGATTGGTAGTATTTAACTCTGGAGGACTAATATAGTGCAGTGAAGATGGGTCATTGGGATCTCCATTTGAACCAGTCATGTCAATCCTTTTATTAAATCAGACAAATTAATAAACTTTTAAATTGGTTCAATAAATTGATTTATGAATTTCTAAAATGAGTATCTCACTTACACAAAAATGGCATGCATCTGAGTTCCCCCACGTATATAATCAAGGAACGTGAATATTGGTGACAGTTTAAAGAAGGTAACAGACAGACTGCTGGATATTTTCTATTTTTTTAGAAATACACATTGCATGATACTGGCTACATCTAAATCTAAAGTCATTTCATTACATACTAATTCAGACCACAACTAGAATGCACAGTCAGGGTGTTTTAATATACCACAACTATTTTAGCTAAAAATATATTAACTACAAAACCCACCTGTCCATTGGCATTGGTCAATGCTACAGGGTCTGCACCCATTTGACCCTTAAGTCGAGTTACACTTGTTGAGACGGTCCCGAATAAAGAGTGGTAACCACTCATTCCTTCTTTGTAACATTCAATCTTCAATCCTCTATCGTGGTCACCATTGCATAAGCTCCCAATTGTAATGCTGAGAGAGGGATAGAATTTATTACAGAGTTGATAAGATTAAATCAATGAAAAGTAGATAAATAGTAAACACAAAGAATAATCACGTCAGAGTTAATGTTATTACGTCAGAGGTTGCCAATGTGGACTCGGACCAGGAATAGATTCTGATTTATGCACAATGACATATTTTCCAGTTTCATTGACTTTTGATATTGTATAAAAACATTTTGATCGACACATCCCCAAGAAACTAGAGCCCATTGAATGTCCGGTAAACTGCACTGTTACCTGTGTGTATCGTGAATAAAGAACATCGAGTACATTTTAAATAAATTATTTTGCTGTGAGGAATTAAAATTATTCTTGTAGAAGGAGAACTGATTTACTTACCTCTTCCTTGAGTTGAACCAACTCTTCAGAAACTAAATGTATTGTCCCTTTACATTTAGTTTTACTCACCACAGCCACATTGTAATTTATATTTTGATTTTGACTGAGGGATAAGGACAATCCATTGTATCCAGCTGAGACGATCCTTGCTAATGGGCATTCAGCAATCCCTAAGAAATCATGGTCTGCCAAGTTTTTGGATGAAGGAGTATCAATGTCATAAACTTCGAATCTAAGTTTCTGAAAAGTGATCAAAGGAAGAAACATTTCTTAATACAACTAATCATCTAATTTAGGTTAGAAAGACTTGTAAAACAATAAATTGAACTCGTCCTGCTCACCTGTTCCTCTTCAAATCGATAGTCGATTACTAAAATTGAAACAAATGTCATTACATACATAATACGTAAATATAGAGCTATAGACAAATATTTTGACATGTTTATTTTGAAACGAAAGATAATTACCCAATTTTGTTGTAAAATCTGGATTTAGATTGTCCCAAACTACTTCTGTCCGTAATATTTCTTCCCACAAATTAATACCGGCAGGTTGAGTGTACACAACACACATTGGATCTGATCTTGAGAAAACATCTTTGTCCAATAGATTTCTAAGGAAAAAAGTGAAAAAATGTCATGCCCCTATATATTAAGTACATAAACATGAAGAAGGTGAAACGGAAATTCCTTGAGATGGTTGTCGACACGCAATCAATTAAATTTTAACGACCACCTGATGCTTCACATTGAATGTACCTTTCCTGGGATATTAAATGACCATTTCAAGTATTCTCTTACAATGGCCATAAACTTTCTTTGATATAAGACTACGACATGAATACCACACACAATTTCACTTGACAGCAACCTAAGTATAGTCTCCGTTTCTAAAAATGTTGTAAGTGAAATACAAATCTCATTCGACTGAAATTCGGATATCAATTTTTAATTTTGTCAACAAGTTACCTGCAAGAGATGGAAATTTCTATTGTAGAAGTTGGCTCAGCCCCTGTGCCGGGTTGAAACGAGGTCATGGTCAAGCCTTCGATAGACTAACAATGGTCAACTTATCTCACAAATCAACTCACCACAACAGTCAATTCCGTCATCATCATAATCTGAGTCAGATTATCTGACGACTGACGTATTATAGATGTGTGTGAACATAGAACCAAAACCAAAACTTAGCCCCATAGTCATGGGGCTCGTTAACTAAAAGGAGAAATAGTAGTGTAGAAGGGCGTTCAGGCACCCTTCATTCGATGACCCTGAAATTACACAGGAAAGGGTACAAGGGCCCCGTACAATATTTCCAATCTGCGCGTTGATGACATGACCTACACAAACCCCACCAAAGGTCATCAAAGTTGACATTTTATGATTCATCAAAGAAACATAGTAGTGAAGAAGGGCGTTCAGGCACCCTTCATCCGATGACCCTGAAATTACACGGGAATGGGTATAAGGGCCGGTGTCAAGTTTCGAAAAGAAGGTGGACTCACGATTTGTTTAACATATTGTGTTGGGGAGTTCGCAAGACGATTCTGTACATCTTATTTTTAGAAATACATTTTAGAATGGAAATGTTACCAAAGATATTCATTCAGTCATGAACGCTCAGCAAAAAGAGTTGACGTAGGACAGTTTGTTGATTCAACCGAGTTTTTTCAGTTGAGATTTGAAGAATTGCCAGTATTCGTGTTCCGCCAGTTTCCAACATGGAGGGTTCCTCCCACTTGAAAGGAAATGGCGATGATTCCTACCAATTTATGAAGGAAGTTGTTCCTCGATTTTATATCCTTCACGGCACAAAGAATCAGGTAATATGTCTTACAATTTATGATCAGAAACGGAGAAAGTAAAGAATCTAAACCGGTGTATTTTTTCAAACAACGAAGCGAAAATGTAATTTGAGATTTGAAGGGATTTAAGTTTAGATAATATTGAAGATAATCGCACAGACGATTTTTCAGAAATCTGAAAAATTTTGGAATGTAGCTGATAAATGATAACTGATTGCCCCAAGTATCACCTTAAAACTCAGGGGTGGGCCCCATGGTGTTTGTGTGTATGCGGGAGTGGGTGTGTGAATCTGGTCCATTTGTTTTTTGGATCCTGTAACCAACCCAAAATTTACTTCAAAAAGTGTCAGGATTCCGTTACTTACAACGTTAACTTTGTATGTCAAAGGTCCAATTTGAGATCTTCACCCCTCTGGAACCTATTTTATCAGTTGAAATCGATGTCAAAGGGTAAATTATTTTTCAAATTATTTTTTAAAAACGTAGTTTAGACTTTAATCTAAAATGTGTGTTGTGCTGAAATGTGAAGGAAATTCTGCAAATCTGACGTTTTGTAAGTGAAATTAAATACAGTGTAGTGTGTGAATCGACAAAAATTAATAACAATCTTTTTGGCAGACCAAATAGAGCCACTAAAGTGCCGATTAGTAAATATATTATTAGTATGAGTACTTTGCACTTTAATTGGCTAAATCTAAGTGTGATGGTGGCTAACATTTATGCATTTAAAATCTATTTATTCAATTAAATCATCGAAAATCATTCTGTATCGTGAGAACATTTTAAACAAAGGAAGGAATATCCATCCCGGAGAAACGTTTCTGGGGTAGGTCAAAGCCCGCATGGACTCAGCACACACAATTATAACGATAGGACATGAAAGAATTACTTTGATTCCATCAAGGGCAAGGGGCAATGTCGTAAAAGACCATAAAAGAAGAAAAATACGTGTTGTATTATTACTGTATGCCACTCCCCTCCTCCGTCAATGATAGAATGCCAAGACTGTACGGTGGCTTTGCGTCAATCGTAGTTATGTGGTGGGGTGAGATATGAAAGAACAGTGCCACTGTATATCCGTGAGGTAGGTGTCATGATTAATAAGCGACCAGAGAGTATACTACCTTCTCTCTGCTAAGCCACAAGAAGTGGCGGCTTTCAAAGATGGAACAGCCGGACACACACACACACACTTCTTATCGAGTGTATTCGTACGGCTATAGATAACAATAGAGTGTAGGAAGACCCTCCATACCAAAAGTCATATTGTGCTTATCATGTTCAAGTCGGAGTGTAGAAAACAGAGAGACTTTTGATTCCAGCTTCTCCTACGCTTCAGGCTCATTGATAAGAAAGCTAAAAATTTACGGACGAATGACCATAATTTTTTATAGCTTGTCCTCAAAGTACATTTATGAAACTCATTGTGCGTTCAACACCAACCACACAAAAGGGACAAATCTTGTCTCTGTGCCTCTGGAAATTTTAAAAATCTAGAAACAATTTCACTCAATTTTTCACACACATAATTCCTCATAGAGTCATTTTTATATTCCAGTGGAAAATTATAAGGAGCAATTCAATGTGTACAAAAAATGCAATTATAAGGGACTTAATGATAACAAAAATGCCAATGCTAATTTCTTATGTTCTAATTTTGTAAGACATATTTGCATTTTTTTTCACATATTTGTAGAACCATTTTGGTGGCCGAGTAGCTGGGAATCAATGTTCAGCCGTAGTGGCTTGGGCGATGGCACATTCGTTTTCCAAACCCATTGGGATCTGGACAACTGTCGACATTGACCCGTCACTATGGAGCGGCACAAAGTATTACAAACAACTGGGACGGAATGGTTACCTTACGGTAAGCCAAGTTGTGGGAAAGATTCCTGTGTACCGTTTAGCCCGAGGTGTAATCTTGACTGATGGTCCATCACAAATACCAAAATCCTGTAATATTCAAATTCTCTAACGTATCAAAATCGGGGGACTGGACGTAGACCGCCTCGGCCCTCGTGAAATTGCCGAGGCTCGGCCCTATTTTTCAAAAATCCGTTTTTTTATCTAGTGTATAGTTAATTGTTTTTGCGCGTGGTTAAATTTTTTGAAACTAAAACATTATTCAAGATCTTGAAACAATGTGGAAAACACTGAAAATAGCTGGAAACATTGAGAACAAATTGACAAGTTTTGGGCCCGGTGTTTTCTTAAATTTCTTGATAATTTTTGCCTAGTTAGGGGCTGTACCCATACGGACGTCCACAAAGAAACCTAACTTTTGATCCCCCCCCC
>WJFB01002310.1:0-20370 GCA_009870185.1 Pygmarrhopalites habei
ACCCAAAATTTAAATTGTTCATATTACTATGTGTGCAACAATTATTTCTGTTTATTTAATAACGATTACGTTGTTTCTAATTAACAGCAGATGGAATGGGAAAGGAACCAGCGTCCTATGTTTTCTCTGAACAATGGACTGTTGACTGTTAATGGGACAGCCAGTGATGGAAGAGGTAATAATAAGTTTAGAGACAATTCTTCGTATTTAGTGTTGATACATGTTTATTTATTTACAGAATTGATTCTTTTTCTCCCTTTTGACAATGGAGAAATAAATGTACTCCTTCAAACAAGGCAATACTTTGGGGGAAAACCCCAATCAAAGGACTCTGCCAGACGATGGTCCGTTTATTGTTCCTTGAAAATGTGTCGATCTAATGCCAATTCAATCGGAGATGTAAGAATTTGTTTTATCAATTTCATATACATAGTACTATTTTATTCCTAAATAAAATATTTAATTTTTTTCTTCTAATTATTTTTTGGTCAATTGAAGGGTGAGACTCCACTACCTCAGTATTCTGTGTTTGCTTCATTTTGTGAGATGGGAACAGGTACTCAAGGTGAAACCGTATCAACTCTTAATGAAGTAAAGAATCTCTACCGATATTTATTGGATCGCTCTGGAGACATGAATGCCGTCAAGATTTTTTCACTTCCAAAATTCGGCGATCCGATTAAAATTGAGAATGCTGCTCTGGATATCATCAACCAGTACAAGAGCCTCCTCATGCCAATAGTTGATAAAATGAACAAGAAATGACTCTCGCCGAATTAGTTCATATTTTTCTTTTTTTATATATATAAATCTACCTGTTATATTGTTTTCAAAATGAATTCAATTGATCTGCAATAATTATATTCTTGTCATATGAGTATGACCTTGTTACCAAATTATAATATATATGTTGGCTACAATAAATGGTTTTTACTCTCTAAAGAATTAACACGAATAGTAACTTCATGTACAGTCTTGTTCATTTATTGAAAATTCTTATATTTCTTCATAGCAACATGTTGTTCTTGACTTAACAAAAGTCACAGATTAGATAAGCGATATAAAAAGAAAGTAATTGACAAAGTATAAAATTGAATTGAATGTTTCCATTTAATGCAGGTACCCTGCGCAAGTTTTTGTAGGCGATACGTACTGTTATTTCGCCGGAATGCTATTTGCAACTGTTGGCATTCTCGGACATTTTAGCAAGACGCTTTTGCTATTTTTCATACCGCAGGTGAGTGTCAAAAATAACATATGTTGATTAACTTTAGTTTAAGTTTGTAGTTGTAGAACACGTTTGTTTTAAATTACGAGTTACTAATAATTAGCAGTTTTCAAATAGTGTCATAATTTTGTTCTCGTGAAAGCTACAGTATCAAAATTACATTTAGTTGAGTGATTTAAAACGTGTGAGAATGCCAGTGAAAAATAGTAAAAACAGTGTATTTTAAAGGTTCCGAAATTCGGACTCCGAATTATAATCTCTGATTTATGTATTTTCAAATCTAAAATAATGTAGTTTTAGTAATAGTTGAACTTTATAACAATTTAAAATTTTGTTTTATTTTTGAGCAAACTCTTTAGATAGAGACACTCTAACTGTAATAAGTAATATCTCAGGGATCGTCAGGGATGATGATGATCATGACTCTCAAGATTTTCTCAACAATATCATAGGCTTACAAATTTAACCTGATGTTCCACTTTACTCTAGTTAAAAATTTTCATTGGTCTGATTAATATTTATTGCTATATTCAGGCTGGATACGTTTCTTATCTACCTTGCCTAAGCTATCGTTTTATATTTCTTTTTTATGATGACTACGTATGGAATAGCAAGTGTACACCATATGTAGTGGTATAAGTACAAGTTTGATGTCCTAAAAACTAGGGAAAATCCAACGATGTAAAGATGAAGTGAAAACTGCTACTACCAAGTAAATAATCAATTTTTTCTTTACTACTAGGTGATAAACTTTGTCTACTCTGTTCCTCAAATCTTCAAATTCGTACCTTGTCCACGACATAGATTGCCGAGGTAAGTGGTTTTTATTCCTTACAGTTCAATTTTGATTTTTTTGAAAGCTTCAAATGTGTTGTTGCAATGTTTTTCTTTGTATGAAGTTACTTTTACTCTCTTTCTTTGTCATTACTTACTATTAAGGACTAGGATTAATTAGAAGCAGCTTTGGCATTAGATAATATAAAAAATATAATAACTCAACTTGACCATGTGTACTTTTCTCATCCACAATTAATCTGATCTGATAAGGTGTCAGTCATTGTGATTTCGTAAAACTGTATCCTATAGTGCCCTATAGTCAAAAAATGAGGACAATGGAGAAAGAGAAGTGTCTGTACTTCCAGTGGGATGAACGAGCTGTGATTTTGACCACATTCTCAATCTTAATTTACTTGGTCTGGAAACGGAATCTGTCTCTGAATTTCATCCATTTCTCTTCCTTTTCCCTATCCTCCTTCCTGGGGTAGTAAGTACATAGAATCCAATGGATTTGGAGCAAAGAGATAGACAAAATCCAAGTGAAACTGCAAAAGATACTACTAGTACTGGTGTATGATACATTATTTATTCATCCATGGCTTCCATCTATTCAACTCACCATGTGTATCTTTCTCCCTTTCTCTATCTTTCGGAAACATGAATTACCTATGGCGCATGAAACACTGATCTCTCTTTCTCTTTTTTTACTTTACTGTTTCATCATAAAGCTTATGCATCTCTCTTTCCTATATCTAGAGGTATTTGAGTACATATGTTAGGAGTATGAGTTTTATTTGGAAACTAAAATATATTATTTTGCCTTTATATTTTTCCGTTTATACTACTAGCCTCTACATGGAGTGTGTGTGTTTGTAGAACATAATACTTATTACTTTTTTTCAAAGAAAAAGTTGATGTGGACATTCCCGTATCATTCTGTGCAGGTACAATAAAGTGACCAACAAAATCGAAATGAGTACTGTCCGGTTCAAACAACGGGATTTGGGTTTCTTGGGCCGAGTATCCATTGGAGTTCTGGAATCTTTGGGACTCCTCGCTGTTCATCGTAATCTAGGAGAGAATCGAGAATACATGGAGTGTAATAATTTCACCTTAGTCAACCTCATGCTTAAAATCTTCGGTCCGATGCACGAAAAAAGTACGACCATCCTCATTTTATTACTACAGGTAAGATTTTATTGTTACACTGTTTCTTATTATTATGATCATTATGGATGGATACACTGGGCATCCATGAACAAGTAGTAATAATAGACAATGTTTCTAATTTTTGTAATTGTTATAGGTTCTTTGCAGTTGTGCCGCATTCACTATTCGTTACCCATTGGCTCGAGTATTTTACGATGTTTAGGTGTACCTCATTATTTTTTTCTGAATTGTAAGAAAGTGTTACTGCTAAATGTGTAATATTTATTTATTTTTGTGTTTTTTTTTGTACAAAAAATTACAAAACATCCAAGTTTTGAGTATTGAATCATAATACTGTACAAAAAATGAGATGTGCTTTCTTCCTTGGAAGTTCAGAACTGTAGGTGTTCGTAAAGCACTTGAGCTGTGAATTTTTAGACTCAAATTTGTTGAATTATATATTGTCATTTATAGGATAATATAAAAGTAGCTAAAATATCGAGCTAAGAATAATTTCTAAGCTATATATAGTGAATATATATATTTACTATTTATTTATTGCACTTATTTATTTATCAAAGAAAAATTTGATATACGTTTGACTTACTTACGTACATTACCCAGTGTGTCGATAAACGTACATATTGAATATGATTGTTTTGTCATCAAGAAATTTAAAATTTTCTTCACCCCAATCCCAACTCGTACCGGTATCGAAGTTGTCATGTTATTATATATTAAGCCGCAGTAATCACTTCCTTCCTCTTCCTGTGTGACTTGAGACGGAAAAAGATACATAGAATATATAATTATTTACTCAATCCTTGCCTAAATCTTGTATAATATATATATATGGGAGTCCTAACATTGTACTTGAAACTCGAGCAAATTTTTTAAAATTGAACCCTATTTAATTATTATAAATATTATGCTAAATTCCCTGCGACGTTCAAATCAACCAAACGCTTTGAATACCTGCTGCTGGTTAGTGTTTAGCGTTAACATGAAGCAATATTGTTGTGTGAAAGGATGAGACATGATCATGATTGTTAATATTATGATTATCGTGACCTGGTATTTTCCGTGATGACACATACATGAATAAGAAAAAATATTGCTCTCGAGAGCGTCCTTGTTCTGACACAATAAAAAAAATAATTATCATTAGCACCATGTGACACTAAAATTTTTAAAAAGTCATGTTTTAAGCAATCGCTTAAGTACACACACACACACTCTATACTTAATTAGTAAAAGATGTACGGCATTTATAAGATATTTTGTCACTGTTGCGAGACTCACCAATGCATAATAGGCTAAGATTTTGTATGGAAAGAGTCAAAGAAGTGACTATTCTCCGCCAGTTATGACATACTCTAATGTTAATTGTTTTCCCCCTTGGTTTTCCTATCACTAAAAAGCGAGAAGGTGGTACTCATAATTTGTACTCATATTATGAATAATAATTTATGATTGTAGTTTTAATGTCAGTAATAATGTTGTTACATAAGAACAATTTTACTCAATTTCTATATTTAATTATTGTCCATCTGGTTTGTTGAACGGAATAATTGGATGTGAGTGAGAGGCACAATTTTGGAATATTTTAGCTACAAGTCAGAAAGTGTCAAGACATTGTCACCTTTATAGGGTGTACATTATTTATGCTACAATATAAACAATTAGGAGGGCTATGCAGTAATGACAACGAATTCAATAAGGAACCAATTGTTCCAAAAAAAAGATTTATCTTATCCGTCATCATTATATAGCTGTAAGTTCTCTCTTATATTCGGAAAAAAATTATATATATACTTATCTAATTCTGATAAATTGCGAACAGAATATTATACTTGTACGAAAAAAGATATTATATATATATATATAACTTAAATACTGCAGAATATTTCATAAATTATATGAATGAGCTACAATTTGCATTTGCTACTTTAGGATATAAAAATAGTGCTTTGCATTCTTGTTCCATACTTTATGAACTAATTAATGGCTTTCAAGCTTTGGCCTTTTAATGTGTTACTGTCATTACACGTAGATGCTATTCCCGTTGATACAAAGTTATATGTAGTTGAAGAATGTGTACTTAAAATGTTAACTATATACATAGTGAAATTAATTCATTTCGTCAAAATGATGATTTGGAAATTTTTCTTTCTGCTCTCACAATCACAAAGCGAATGTCTAATGATTGAATTCATGTCTTTAATAAGAAACAAAGGAAAGTATGAATGCACTTTTATAAGTAAACCAAGGGGTAAATCGATGATGATGGAGAATCAAGGTTAATGTATTAACGGACATATGAAAAAAACAAATACTGATCATTGTATGAAATAAAGTCAAAATTTTCAATCTAAAATACAAGAGTCAAAATTTTTTTTAAAGGGGTTTTTTTATTTCTCACTGGTCAACATTGATTGAACATGGTTTTTGTCCATTATAATGTTACCTATACAATGGTTTCAAGTATAATTACGTAATCATTTATAAGTAGTACATGTATGAACGAATTGCTATCCAAAGAGTTCAACAGTTATAACACATTTTTTCCCGTAATTCAGTTTAAAGGGTAGTAACACACTCAAAAGTTGTTTTCTTTGTAAAATGTATATAAAATTACAAAAAAAGTGAAAGTTGTTTGCGCACTTGTGTCTTGAAAAACCAAAAAAATGTCTTCTTGTGGTCCAGTGTAATTTAGTTAATGAACTATAAATGTAAGTCTATTATGAATTAACTTAAACTCTTACTCCGCTATTGTAGTTGGCATTGGGGCAAACATGGGCACCTGACTTGAATCACATGTGTATTGATAGTCCATTGATAAATTAGTTCCATTTTTAGTTGCGGATGACAGACTGAGGAGAATAGATTTTTTACTTGGGGATGATGACCCCACCATCTTTTTCGGTGAAGATGATGACAAGGGTGGGAGTTTACTAGCAGGGGAGGTCGTAGATGAAGCCCCTGAAGAACATGAGGAAGAAGAAGAAAGTTTTAATTTTGTGTCACTAGAACTTCCCGATGACTTTCCACTGCTTTCACTACTAGTCGTCCCGGCAGTTTTGGGAGATTTGGAACGACTTCGAAAGAATTTGGCAATCTTCCTCGACTTACTTTTACTCGGTGATTTGGTCAGGACAACATCCGGGGTAGGGAGAAGTGGGGATGAAGGGGGTGTGTCCATAATGACAGATGAAGCAGAAATATTAGGACTGATGTGTCCATTTAGTTGACTTGTCCCATTCAACATTTGAATTGATGGAGAGGGGATCGGAGGGGGTGATGTCACTGACGGTGGAGGGGACTGAAGACTGATACTACCATTCGTAGAAGGATTGTGATGATTATGATCACAACCTTTATGGGGATGTTGATGAGACAATGTTGGATTTGGATAGTTTTGATGATGCGGATTTGTTTTCGATTGTGCCTGTGATTGGGATGAAGGAGGAGAAGGAATAAGATGAATAGAAGATTGCCGAGACGACAGTTGTTGGTTCTGTTGGTTTCCTGGACAAGAATGAAGGGTAGGGGGTGGAGGAGGGATGGAAGACACGGGATTGTCAGACGAGAGATTGCTATTATTTCGGATTGGAGTCAAATCCAGTAGCTTCATGGGTGGAATGGAAATGGTGTCCTGTTCCGCATCACTCATGTCCTTTGTCTTTTTGGTGGAGGATGATGTGACTGCTGCTGCCTGAGTTGAGCAGCTGCTCCCAAATGTTGTTTTAGGATTTATTGGACTTTTGGGAATTTTAAAAATGGAGTCATCACTAAATTCATCGGGTGGAGTAGATTTTATTTGAACTGGTGCAGTCCCTCCTCCTCCCCCTCCATGACTTTGTGGAGTTTCCAGTGACGTTGTTGTAGGATTTTGTGGTGGTGAGCCTATTTGTAGTTGGTCCTGTTTCGAAGGCAATGGTGACTTACTGGTTGGTCTTGAACTTGTCTTGTCTATCCTTCCCATACTGTGGAATCGTGTATGATTTTGGGTTTCAGAGTGCAGAATCCCATATGGATTCTCTTGATGTTGCTGATGGTTGTGATGTTGGTGGTGGTGGTGAACAGGACCATTTCCATTATGATGTTGTGTGTCATGGGTCAGGGACATTTGTGACAAGGACACCAGATTCTTACTGCAAAAAAAATAAATGCGAAAATATTTTTTGATATTGTTTTCCATTACAAATTATGTTATATACTTTATCCACATGCAGTACGTATATATATATCCCATTCTTGAAACGTCCATATGTAAGTGTGATTTTGAAATGAAATAAATATTTTAAGTTGTAAAAGACAAACGCCACTTACCAAAGACCATGACACATGCCCATTTCATGAATATCCTGGATTGTCATTTCATCCGTGTAACTCAGTCTGGGCCAAAAATGGTCAATATCTCCACCACCAATCGAAGATGAGTCTAAAGAAGATACATATGAAAGAAAAACCAAACTCAATAAACCTGGACTTACATGTGTGTACAAAAAGTCAAATCAAATTTTGTATAAGCAGCTGTATGAATTTCTTTCAACGTTTTCAGCATAAATATAAGCAAGGACAAAAATCATTGTCTGAAAATCAATGAGAAAGTGAGAGAGAGAGGTAAAAGTCAGGGACGAAGAGGATATAAAAAAGGGGAAAGAGATCTGGTCCCCGGAGAGTCCTCCTGATTGTGTTACTCAACTTTGTACAGTGTGTGTGTGTGGCGTGTGTAGTTTTACCAGGAAAAAGATAAAGTACTGTGTGTGTTTGTAAAGAAACATATTATGCTAAATAAATGTTGACTTGTTTATTATGTACAAACACACTTACATCTTTAGACCAACAAAATTGTTGTACGCTGTCAAAATATGGAGTCTTTATGAGTGAGTGTGTGTTTGTGTTTGTGTGGGAAGATTTTAAAAGAATGAAAGGAGAAGACCATTTGCCTTTCCCCTCTTATGCAAGTTTGAATAGAAAAAATGGACTTTTGTGACTTGGTGTGTAGACAATTTCCTTCCGGATCTCATCCAACACCGCGTACACACTGTACAAAGAATATCGGGAGTGACAGACATATCCTGCCAAGGAGGAGGAATGTAGTTTGAGGAGAATGATGAAGAATGATAGTCAAGCTGTGTGTGTGTATATATCTATTGATTTATATCCTCGCTTTTTCCCTGTCCGGCGGAGAAAAGGGGCGAGGGAAGGGGGAAATAGGGAAGAATAGAGAAAGTGAAAGACCTGTGAATGTAGATACGACTGTGAGACACTCTTGACTCAATACACGGAGAGGATGGTCCTCATATTTCTCTTCCGACATGACGGGGGTAGTTGGCTGTTGTTGTGGTCCTTCGGAGAAGGATGTGCTCCGGCCACGATGATGAGAATGATGATGATGATGATTGC
This sequence comes from Pygmarrhopalites habei, assembly GCA_009870185.1. Classification (NCBI taxonomy): domain Eukaryota; kingdom Metazoa; phylum Arthropoda; class Collembola; order Symphypleona; family Arrhopalitidae; genus Pygmarrhopalites; species Pygmarrhopalites habei. The sequence continues at coordinate 8,567 of WJFB01002310.1, forward strand.
CAAGAGACGATGAAAAATAGTTTTGATCCGATTCCGGCAATGGATTCTCTATGGATTCTACCTCCAAGAAGCTTAGTGAGGCGGCAATGTCTTCTTCCGTGACCTAATTAATGAGATCGGAGAGAGAGAGAGAAAGTAAAAAAAGAAAGTTGAGTATCAAATCCGCTTAGAGTTTACTCGATCCGCTCAACGGCATCACGTTCTATCAACCGATTAGCCGTCTCACATAGACACTTTGATTGTCCAGAAACTCGTAATCTTCACATAGACACACACACAGAGTCTATTCTTTTCAAAGTAGCTATTTTCTCCAAGTTTCTCTTTTAGCAAGGAAATAATTAGAAGAACATGAGGAATCTATGCTAGGAACGACTTTTTCTTGGATGATTGCATTTATCTATTTTGTGCAATCGATTTTTTAAAAAAAATTGTCTCCACTCTTCAAGTACTGGACACCAAAATTTTGAAACATTCGTACAAATTTACCTGTAAGCACGCATCCCGAGTTGGAACGGGCACTTCCGGTTCCACGACTTCAATGAATTCAAATTCAAATCCATTGCCAATACATTCATCTTTGATAGTCTCCTCATCGACGAGGTCATCACAGGTCTTGAACACAGTCAGAGCTTTGTACTCCGGCTCCATAGACATGGAGGAGGAGAAGGAACCGGGTAGGATAGAAGAGTAGGGAAAGTGAGATTCGAATGGGGACACAGCTGGCATCCCCGAGTACAATGATGACTGAGGAGGGAGTCCTCCTCCTCCTCCATGACAGGACGACCCGAAGAAAGAAGAGAGAGATGAGAGGGAACTCCCATCATCCATATGTGAACTATGATGATCATCAAGGAAAGAATGTGCCTGGTTGGAAATCCATTTCTGAATCATCTGTGCCTTGGCCGAACTAATAGAACAGGGAGAAGAGTCACCCGGACCAAGGATCCCTCCTCTTTTATGATGATTCTGAACAGATTTCTTGGGACTTGGAAAGTTACTCGCTTGATGTTGCACATGGACCCGGGCGGCTGGACCATCTATCCAAGTTTCACTTTTCTTGACTGACCCTCCACCCAAACCTTGACTCCCTCCACTTCCACTCCCACTCCCACTACTCAACCCTCCATTAGACATTTGTCGGTAAGACTTGGAGACTTTTGGACCGTCCACCCATTTCTCTTCTGACTTACTTGCAACGTTAGAAAAATTACTTGCATCCACCACCACCTTACTTGACTTTGGTTTGGGACTCTTGGTCTTGGGTGGGAGACCCAGCGTTCCATTCTCAGACAAGGAACATTTCCCTGGAACGATGATACCACTACATAGGAAGGGAAAGACAAAAATATTAAAGATGAGATAGTTAAGTAGTAGGATACATGCGATGCGTGTATGTGCCCAAAAGGATGAAATCACAATAAACATAAACATAACAAGTTACGACACATCAAGAGACCCTCTCCAGAGATCCGCTCTACTACACTATGTAGCCAAGGAGTGTGTATGTGTATGGTAATCATACGATTACTATTTTGCCTATTTTGCAAAAGGAGGAGAAAAGGGGAATTCAAATATTCGTAGTTTCACCAACTTTCTACATTTCAGCATTCATCTCCTTCTCCTTTTGAATAGATTATTACCTTTTATGTTCTCGTTAAGACGTAACCCTCTCAAGGTTATCTGTCCATCTCACTCTCACTCTCTCTTTTTCTTTATGAAAGTGAAAGTGAGTGAGAGACTACCCCTCGTCTGGCTTCATTCCAAAACGATTTGAAGGAAAATACAGTTTTCCATAAAACATGCATCAACTTTTTAACATACACTTCTAAAGGACTATTTTCATCGTTTAACTTCCAAACATAATAATCTGTTCTCTTTTTACATACTTAGTATCTTTAAAGGAAAATGTGTTTTACTTTATTTGTCAGTTAAAAGAGTTACTAATTGACAGGCCTGTTAAAAATACTTGTCAAAAATATATGAAATGACTTGTCCTGAAGTGCATAAATGTCTCTTTGAAACGTTTCACGCTAATATCAGTAACCTTTTAACTACTATGTATCTTAATACTTGCCGTGAGGTGCTTAATTTCAAAAATCATTTTCGCACTCTCCGTCTAATGAGTCCGAGTACCTGAGAGTCAAAATTGCAGATAAAATGATGACATTTGAAAGCGTCCATTTACAAATTAACAGATCATTAAAATGGTAAAGGGCAGAGTCTAAATTTTAGTTCATCTGTCCTTGGCTACGCAGTCTGAAGAAATTCTTTTGCAACGTAATTTTTCCACACACACAGACTACACTGTACTTTATACATAGATAGGTTACACAGTCATAGTAAAGTGGATAATGATCATACTTTTCTCCATTGGAGTCGAGGGAGGGTAAGTAGACGGGAGGATGTTCTCCATCTGTAGCATCATCAATGGAAGGACCCAAATAAATTACTGTATCACACGATTGTTCCGATGACGAGGGGTCGATATCCGAACTGCCCGTCAGTGAACTGTCCACTTCTCCGAGGAGAGAAGAACTCGCCCCTGGCCCTACAATGACCGTCGTGCTGCAGTTGTTCATCCTCATCTCTTCACCTGACCCCGAACTCCCACTCCCATTCCCAGACCCAACACTCCCCATCTGTACCCCATCAATTAGCCAACACTCATCAGTCCCCACAAACGCAAACTTTCTACCATCCACCCTGTATCTCCTCTTCCGTTTATACTTCCCTACATATATACGCATACACGCATGGTGTGTGTGTGTCTCCCCCTTTTCTATGACTTTCATCTTTGTCTTTTGCTCTTGTCCTTCCCTCTTCTTCCTATACACACACCCTATGTATTTCTCCACTTTTTCACTCCCCTCTTTTGTCTGTCTGACTATGTGTGTGTCTCTCTATGTAGTGTAAGTCCCAGCTCAGCGCATTCTATATCCACTAATCATCTTATCCGCCTTCTCTCTGTTTGTATTTCATCAGACTTTTGCTTCACTAACCCTAACTTAACTTTACTTTCTCCCGTCACCCTCTCCATCATTCCTTTCTCTTCTCAAGTACCATCCACTCCTCCACGTTAGCTCTTTATATCACTCTCTTATGTATACATACTACATACAGTAACTTTCCTCCCCCTCACTACACACTACCTAAACAGAACATGTACGAATAATATTATTACATGTACAAGGTACAAGACCCACGTTTCTTCCCCTGTCATCCTCACATCAACGTCAAGTAGAACTTTCCCCTACTTTCTACATCTCCCTCGCTCTCTCTTTCTCTATGTGTGTGCTTGTTTTTGTGAGTCATTTGTGAGCTGACTTAGGCGTCTTAAATTGAAACTTCCATAAAATGACTTGGTAGTCATGAAAAAAAATCTTATTAATCCTCCTTTCTCAGATTGACCAATATAATATAAAATAGACATGTCTTTTATTGTACAATACATGATGAAAATGATAAAAAGTTTGGATACCTTAAGTCGTCGACTTCTTCTCAGTCGATGAACGCGTGAACCTAATTGTAATGCGGCCAACGTCTCAGCATAACGAGAATGAGCATTGGAAACGTGGATCATGACGACGGCTCGACATGTCAGAGAACCCAAACACTCTCGAAGAATTGCTCCCAATTTACTGTCCCTGTGATCCACACACACACAAACAGAACAGAATCACACTAAATCATACTGATTGATGATAAACAAGTTTAGCAAATTCTAATCAGAAAATGTGTATGTGCCATCCATTCAAAATTTCTCCTCCTTATTTATCAATTCATATACAATTAATGGTTGATCAAATTGTCGGATAATCCAGCCAATTTATAATTGTTGTAGGCAATTATATACGTGTGAGTGTGTGGTGTTTAGATGGTTGAATGAAAAACATAATTTAGGAGAACACATACCTGGAGGGTAAATGGCGTTGACCATTGAGAACAGCTAGTAGAAGTCCACCGAGGACGGAGATGGAGGGTGAGCCATTCCCCAGCATCACGCAATGTAGTCGGGATCTACCTCCAACAACAGCTGATGAGAGAGGAGGAGAGGGAAAGAGAAAAAAAGAGAGAGTTGAGTGTTGAGAGGGAAGAGTGTGAAGTAAACGGAACGGAACATGAGCCCATCAAAAAACAATTCATCATTTACGTCCTTTCTCCCTTTCTCATCACATACACCCTACATATAAGTACACACACATCGTCTCATGTACTCAGAGAGTGTGTAGTAGTTACCTAGCCGCTACTTGACGCATTTTCAGTGAGGCACGAAAGGAATGAGATGAGAAGGGTGGGACAGTAAAACTACCCCCTTCCAACAAAAACAACATGAATTTAGATTGAGATTCCTTTCCACTTGTCTTACCCTTCTATTAGAAGGGTCCCTGGTCTTCGCGTGTACCGTAAAAACTTTAGCTGGGAAATCCGGGCGAAATTTTGGGAATTTCTCAGCTCAAATCTTACCAAATGTAATTCCATTATTTACCATTCTCTTTCAAATTCTCTTTTACGGTATCTACATCGTAGGACTCTGTTTCTTTACTACAATTATTTTTTTCCAATATCCGTCTTACGCATTACAAATTCTCACTATCCTTTCACTTTACGCATTGCTTTTGTCATTGTAAAGTTAAAAAATGCTGCGTCAAATTCCCCATTTTGTGCTGTTCCTGCATTTTAACTTTCACAATTCTGGCTAAGACTATGATGAGATCAGAAATTTTAGAAAATAAGCTCATATTTTTTTGACTCATATTTGTGCATGAAACAATAGCACACAAATAAGCCACGGTTGCTTTTAACTACATATAGGACAGACAAGTATTGACAGCTGCATCCATTTTTCCTATAACATCCTGAACAGTATTAGCATGTCAGGCTGTTGTGTCTTAAATCCCTAGTTTAGCGAAAGGCTTTTCTCTATTATATGTGACTAGTAGAAAGGAGGTATGTAAACTCTGTCTTGAAATCGTCGCCCTGCTTTTCAAGATTTGTCAAGGATTTTTGTACGAAAAATAGAATCCTGATTGATTTATACATCGACAGAGTGAGGGTGGAGGGAGTGAAGGGAAGAGAAAGGGCTTGTATGTATTTAGAATCTTACCTCCTTTCCCATTCTTGTCCACAGTGTACTGGTATACATGGAGGGTGTAGATGAAGTGTCGGATGGGATCTTCTTTGTTCATGGCATTGAGAGCGACGTCCAAGTAGAAACCAGCCGTCTCTGGATTTGGAGCTCTTACTTCACTCACATTGTTCAAAACGGGGGCTGTCGCGAGTGAATTTTTTCCTCGACCATTCTGACTATCCAATAAAGCACTGGGCGGTTGATCCTCATCTGAAAGTCAATAGTGCACAATTAGTCAAATCCAGTCAAAAATTCTGTCCCGACAGATATTTTCCCAAAATTTCTCAAATGTGTTTACATCAAGTCTAGTCATTTTCTTTTTCTATTTTTGACAAGTGGTACAAGTTAATAGAAGTGGACTTTTTCTTAAGATTTTTTCAAATCTATTAAATCTCCTCTTTTCCTCTGTTGGTAAAAGAATGGACGATCCTATCTCCTCACGTCTTCAAAATAAATAAGAAAATCTGGACAAGTTTTATGACACCCTAAATTTGATGTGTAAACTTTTTTCTTCGCCATGTAAATGCGTATTTGTGTGTAAGCGTGTGTGTACGTGTGGAAAATGAGATTGTTGAGGAAAGCCCACATGCTCAATTCTATGTAAAATGAAGCAAGTCAGTTAAGATGGGGAGAAAGAGAAAAAAAGGAAACAATGGGATTGTGGGAGAGTCTGTGTGTTTGGATCTCTGTCCGTCTGAGCAGCAAACACACACGCACACACACAGGGAAAGAGTTGGAGGGAGGAGGGGAGTGGGAGAAAACAGAGCAATAAAGTTACATTGAGAAGAAGTCAGATAAAATCCTGATGACGACTCTTGACTGAATGAGAAAAAGGAGACAAGTGGGGGCGGAGGAGGAGAAGAAGAAGAAGAAGGAAGTTGAAAGGACGAGTGAATGACTGAGACGAATGTGACTCTTAAAAAGGAAAGCCTCGTAAAATGTCATAGGGTATTTTAAGTTTCATGTGCCTCTCCTCCTCCGTTCTCCTTGGTAACTGATTCAAATCCTTTTAGTGAGAAGAAATCCACATGAAATAATATGGCACACACTCCTCACAAAAGAGTCAATCTCTCTCCCTCTCCTTTCGTCTGAGTGTGTGTGTCTTTAAGTTTGTCTGTATTGGAAGACGTGTGCATATGTTTGGATAAAAATTTAGCCTACTTTGTTCTCCACCCCTCACAGTATTTTAATTTCATTTTCATTATGACAGCGGATAAATGTCTCCTCTCTCTCCCTTTCTCTTAGACAGTTATACAGGGAGAAAGTTTGAAAGTCCACTTTTGAATAGGAAACAGTGAAATGGAAAACTGTGGCTCATTGCAAAAAGGGGACAGTCAGCCACCCCAAAATTAAATGTACTTTTCCTTTCATATCAGTCAAATTAAACATTATAGTTATAGAGAGAAAGGGGGATCTCTCAGAATATAATCAAGACCCTCTACTTCTACAGTATTAAGAGGAAGGAGTGAGAGAGAGCGTGTGTGTGTGGGTTCACCTTAGTGTACTTTTACGGAGATGAGGATTTACTTGGGAGGAAGGGGTGTACGAGATATCCCAAGACAACCATGGTAGTTAAGGAAGCATCAAGTTTACCTCATTCTCATCCTCAGATTTGCAGATTTTCTAAACTTATAAATACAATAGGGAAAGGAGGGAAGAGTCGAGAAGGAAGTTGTGTGTTTGAGGGAAGCACAAAAGGGAGACTGAGAGAGGAAGGAGAAAATCCTGAGAAATAAAACTTGAATTAAAACTTAAGTTGAACATGCAAGTTTCTAAATTAAATTTCCCTATGTGTAACTCTCGGAGTAAAGTAGGGAGACAAGACACACACACAATGGAGAGAGAGTGAGAGTGGATATTCCTTGTCGTATCTACAGATATAAAAGTATCTTGTGTTCTCGACAGTTGTGCACTTGCATTTATACACTGATCATTGAGGATCTTGTCGTCTTCCTGTCTCCCTCCTCCTCTCTGTCTCCTCCACGGTAATATTGAGGTATACTGAAGCAGAGAAAGGAAGGAAGACTTTAGCCAAAGACTCGTCTTTCCAGCCTAGCTAAATTCTGACGATGACTCTCTCTCTTTCTCTCTCTTTGGTCCTCTTCAGCCTCATCCTCATCTCTCCACTTAATCGTCCCTGGAAATCTTTCTCTCTCACATCTGGCATCTTTCCTTAAATGATCCAGAGAATTGCCTCCCGTCCTCCCCACTTAAACTTATTTTCGAGTCAATTTATACTCCCTATTTATTTCCTGATGAGCAACTCCTCCTCTTTCTCCTTCTTCTCTATCCCCTTTTTTCTTCCTACAAGGAGGAGAGAACCACATGGTGAAGGCAGACTGTACACACACACACAGATTGTACCTTTCATTGCATCCTGATAAATTCCAACCAATTATTCTCAAACCCACTCTATCTGAAGGAGGAGGTAGATTTCACTTCCATGTGTATACATGCGTAGGAATTCTAAGAAATTGATTTTTCTGCCTTATTTTTTCTTAAACCAAATATTTAGAGCATCAACTTAACAAAACAACTACCATCATCATCCAATTCACATTTATGTACTTGTCAATCACGCCAGAAAAAAACATTCATAGTTTTTCATTGAAATAAAAATGAGGAAAGAAGGAAAAAATCAATTACCTTTGACAAAAGGAAGAAGTAAGTCATTGATGACTTCATGACCGGAGCCACCGGTGACTTCAACGGCAGACACACGGACGGAGAAACGAGAACCTGTCTTCTGCTTTTGCTCTTGAATGGATTTGAATAGCCAGGAGACGGCGGTGGGCACAACTCCCATTTTTTGGTTCGCTGGGCGGCCAAACAAAGTCTGAGCTTTCCCTACATAATTTATTTTCCAGGAACAAACCAGAAAAAAAATTCAATTTCCTTCCTCTCCTCTTTATCCATACTCCATATCCCTTCAAGTGTGCATCTACGCATACAGTCGGTATTTGTACGTCAGTATGTAGAGAACAAGAATGGCTGGAAGATCCACTTTTTATCCGAATCAATACAATGTGCGGTTTAATTTTCATACATTCATTTCACTTTCTCCACAACTTTGTAGTTGAACTTCACACACACACACACACAAGCTGTTCAACCTACTTTTGGATAATTAAAATAATAAATGTGGAGGATTTTTGTTTTTTCTCAGCTCTCCACTCTCCATATTTGTACAGTGAAACATATTACATTTTGTAAATAAAAGAGAAAGTATTCATACAGATACATTGTATATCATTGTAAGTTTTACGAACCTGCAGTGCAGTAGCCGAGGGATAGAAAGCATCCATCTTCACCGCCAACTACAGATGCAACCAACTCGGCAGCAGATGCAGCACAAATTTCCGCCTGTTTACATAATATTCCAGACACTTGTTACATATTCATTTCCACCAATGTGAACACAATCCCACATTCTACTCGTCATGTACAACTACACACACTACTCTACATTATGAACAAACTTTTTTTGTCCAGTGTGACACATTCATTTATTTATTTGTGGCTACAATTTTAAGGAGGACCATCACATCCTTTCAAAGTGAGAAAACAGGGTTTTTCAAAAAAGGGTGTACCAGTCCTGGAAAATTGGCAGACGAAACTGTGCGAAAGGAAAAGAATGGGAGGGTAAGTGAAGGAATAAAATAAGAACCACAATAACAAAATCAAGTGTGTAGGAGGAAAGGAGGAGGAAGAGGAGTATCATTCCGGAAGTCAGTTGTGTACCAGGAAATGGCAAGTGTCTCGTAACAACCACAAGCCAACTCATTCAGTCTTCCTCTTCTCCTCTTCCTTTATTCCCAGAACAATCCACAAAAGATACAATTGAAGACATTTCTTAGCCCTTCCATTTCATTTCACTCGATCCCCTCCAGGACATAAGATTCCTTCCCAAGATGAAAGATTCTCATTTTTCGCCCTTGGCCTCACACCCCAATTAACCATTTCCACTTATGTGAATGGACAGCTTATCTCCTTCCCTCTTTCCAAATCACACGCACACCAATACATACAGTACAGCTGATAATGGGAGGGTGAGGGTAGTGTTTATTTTTGCAAAATCTAAATTTATTTATGACTGGAAAATTATGGGGGAATCCTTAATTTGACTTCACTCCCCCCACCAACCCTGACAACTTGTAACTTTATAAAAGAGAGAGAGGGTGAAAGATTCATACTTTTCCACAATCTTACCCTCTCATAGTGTGTAGAACATGGATAGGCACACATGGGGCACGTCAATAATGCATAAATGCATTGTATAAATCAGGAAGAGCACAATAGAATGCATATTTACAGGGGAAGTCTGACCGAGGAAATCAGAGAGAGAGAGAGTGAGAGAGAGAGAGAGAGAGAAAGGGGGAAGATGAACTTGTGCCGACGGTTCTTCTCTCCTTTCCCTGTTTTCTGCTTGGCTAGCTACACACAAGTTGATACGATTTGAAAGACGGAAGTAATCATAAAATATTAACAATCATTCATACGTCAACGTGACAGCTATCCTCTTTCCCCCATCCAAGGAGAAGTGAGAGAAGCTGTCAGTCAAATTGCATCTACATTCAAAATTGAAATTTTCCAAAACGAAAAAAACTGTTTATTACACTGGGATACATTTTTCAAATACTGTAATGGTTCTGTTTAAAGCCGGGTAAAAAATATAATTCACCTACTACACAAGACGTAGAAAATTCCTTGTACGTCAATTTTTTGCTACATTCAGACTTTTCAATTTAAATTAAATCAATCCTATTTGCAGATACTAGAAAACGAGAGTTTTTTTCCAATATAAGATAAATCAAAGGTACAGCTTTCCATCAAGTTGCATTACATTCCTGATTCTATATGGGATTTCATTTTATTTACAAAAATGGTTAAAATTGTTGGTCTTGTTGTTCCCGACCCGAAAATAATGGAGGAGGATAAAACAATTCCCTGATTTAATACGAAGGAAACAAAAGTAAAATCTGGTTTTATAATCCAGACAGTAGGATATGAAGGTCACGTTTTTTGTGTACACTGTCTCAATTCATTGTCTTTGCAAGGGCAACAGCCAGACATCCGGAGTAATGGCAACTGGGAATAGATACTTACGAAACAAGGAAATAAGAGTGTATAGAGGAGTGAACGAATCCACGAGGAAGAATGTACGTACAATGAAGGAGGAGGAGGAGGAAGAAGAGAAAAAAGGGAAAAAAATAGAAAAGGAAAATCTGCTGTCGGTGGAAAGTCTTGAGTGCTTGTAATCCAGTGAGTAATAGAAAGAGTATGTATTGTCGAGAGAGAGAAGGAGAAAAATAAAAAAGGAATCTTTTCTCTCTCTCTCTCTCAACTTTTACTCATAGCCTTGAATAGAATGTTGGGTGGAAGAGGGTTAGACTATGGAGTTAGTGTGAGTGTGTGTGTGTGGAGAGAGTAGATAAAGAGTTGGAGAGGGGAGTTTTTTTCTGAGGGGAAGTTCAAAGGAGGCTACTTTATGATTTGGTGCAATAATCTGCCTCTGGAGGACAATAATTCGTAATGAATATGCGACGGAACACATATTGAAACGGAACATATCTTCCAACAGTTCACTTCCCTCCTCCTCCAAGTTCAGAAGGTTCATATCTCGAAACGCATAAATCATTCCCAACTCTCTCTCTCTCTCTCTCTCTCTCTTTTATCCCCTGTACAGTGCATGCATACGCAATATAAAATAGAGACCACTTCATATGGGACTTCAAAAACGATCAAGAGAAAGAGAGAGAAATACAGGGGAGCCAAGGGGATGGAAGAAGGATCCATCTCTAGTATAGCTTACGCACTGTGCGTGTGTTACACAAGATGACATTTTCTTCATTTTCTCCGTATGTAACTACACAACAGACATACAACTTGGAAAGCGAGTTTTAATTATTTACCGGACAAAAATATGGACAATTGATGAGGTCAAGTTAGCTGAGCTTGGTCGTCGACAAAAAATTATGACGATCAATCTCGTTAATTCTTCTCCTCTGTCTTTCTCATCCCTTCGTTTAGCAGAGAGGGGGAGAGGGAAGGGAGAAAGTTTATATGACCACCGCATAAGGTGACAGTAGAAAATGCACAGATTGACGATAAAGCAAAATCTGCTCTCTCTCTCTCTCCCTTCTATTTGATGTTTCGACCCAATCTCTCACTGTATGACTCTCGGTCTCTTTTGATCACCAGCTGTTTGAGAAGGGGGCTATAAAACTGCACACGTTCATGATAAATGGAACAGCTCTTTGGAACATAAAATAATGTAATATAATATGAGGGGAAGGAGGAGGAGGGGAAGGGAAGAAACAAAAGATTTGGTATTCACACTGTAAGAATATCTCCTCCTCCTCCTGCACCGCCGTCTTCAAAGACTACATAATGTTCATAAAACTTTCCTTGAGTACCCTATGATGGGTCGTATAAAATTGTGTCTGTCTACTGTGTAAAAGTAATAAGGGATGATAATGGTCATAATTCTGTGCATGATTCCCCATTTGACTCCTCCACTGTATAGCATATATCTTCGGACATATAAAGCTGCATTTTGTAGAGAAAAGGTACCGTAAATGCTCAATTAGAACCCGGGTGGGGCCGGTGAGGAGCATACCCTATGTATTTACATGTTAAAACATAGGGTATGCTCCTCACCGGCCCCACCCGGGTT